>JAAVUA010000387.1:0-113260 GCA_014898875.1 Fusarium miscanthi
CCCCCTCCCTCCCTCTTAGTCTAAAACTCCTCTTTCTTGGCTTCAGTTCAGTTCAGTTAGTTCAGTTTAATTAGGTGTCGAGCCGCAGAGTGAGCCTGAGTCGAGGTCCCCCCCTCCCCACATCCCAACATCCACAATCATCATAATGGATC
Source organism: Fusarium miscanthi (assembly GCA_014898875.1). Taxonomy (NCBI): domain Eukaryota; kingdom Fungi; phylum Ascomycota; class Sordariomycetes; order Hypocreales; family Nectriaceae; genus Fusarium; species Fusarium miscanthi. The sequence continues at coordinate 153 of JAAVUA010000387.1, forward strand.
CTGCTTCCCTCCTGATTCGACTCGTTTGTGGGTGGTTAACTCGACTTAGGCCTCGTTAGTGTCAGTCTCGGGGGTCGGGGTTATCCAGTCGTATGGTGAAGAAATGGCAGGCAGTGTGTCATTCGCTCCTTGCGCTGTGTGTGCCCGCGGTAGCTCCCCTCATTTTGAAAATTTTTTAATTCGAAAAATTATTCCCATTTTCCCATTCTGTTTAGGACAAAACAAAGAACCATACATAACAAAATACAATTTCTCTTTGGTGTTGAAGTGCCCCTTTTTCGGTGTCTCAATACCTACCTATTCATATTGTTGTTCTACAAAATCCACTTATTGGATCATCGTTATTTTTTACTTTTCCCTTTTCTTACTCAACCTACCCATCAAGCTCCCTACGAGTCCATAAAGGTATGTTGATGCTAGAAGCGTGCTGGCTGAATTGCGGTTTTTGGTTTGTGCTGCTGCTGTGTGTTGCTGCCCCTCCTTTGCGCGACAACAGCGCCCATATTCGAGACGCCTCGCCTATCGCAAATATCGAAATACCTTTGGCCCCCGTTCTCGAATTTATCGGATACATCATCAATATCGATTTTTTTGTTGCGACTCGAATCTCGTTCCTCGCTCTCAGATCCGTCGATGCAAGAAATCCCTCGTTTGAAGCTTCGGCCTCACAACAACCCACTTCCAAAAGCCTTCCGTATTTGGCCTCCGTGTACGACCCGATGTTCCGGCGTAAGCTCCGGTCTTCAACGGTCCGCGCCCGAACTATATCGTTTTATATCTCCCGACTCTCTCGAGAGCTCTGATCTTGGTGTTGCCCCTCGGCATACTCGAATCGAAGTGCGGGGTTGACGATGTGGGATTGCCAAAGCTTATCATATGACAATACCAATTGGACAATCACTTTGTGTCGGCCTTCAACATCGGAACCGAGTTAAACAAGACCTGTGGTAGCCTCAACGATATCTGCGCGACTACGAAACTCATGACGATCCGGAATACCCCTCATGTCGCCGTCGACCTTGGTTCCTATACCTTACAAGGACGTCTTTACCCTCGGCCAATGAACATGTTATCATCTCCTGTTGGACCAAAGACACAAAGGAACATGTTGCGATCTACCCTGGAGCTGCGATGGGATCCATATTGGCGACTAGACGACAACAGATATACAGCAGCAGCAGCAGCAGCACAATGCGCAACCGAATGTTGTGTTAAATACCGTTACTAACCTTTTTCAGACCCATCTTCAAAATGTCTTCCCTCTCTCGACGTGCTTGCTACAAGTGTGGCAATGTTGGCCACTACGCTGAGGTCTGCTCTTCTGCTGAGCGTCTCTGCTATAACTGCAAGCAGCCTGGTACGTGCCACTGATATGTCAAGACAGACTTCACCTAATGTACAAAAGGCCACGAGTCCAACGGATGCCCTCTTCCCCGAACCACCGAGGCCAAGCAGTGCTACCACTGCCAGGGTCTTGGTCACGTCCAGGCTGACTGCCCTACCCTCCGCCTGAGCGGTACTGGCACCAGCGGCCGCTGCTACAACTGTGGCCAGCCTGGTCACCTTGCTGTATGTGATGATATATTACCTCGAATAATGAACATAGCTGACTGTTGTAGCGCGCCTGCCCCAACCCTGTTGGTCCTACTATGGGCCGTGGTGCTCCCATGGGCCGTGGTGGCTTCCCCGGTGGTTACGGCCGTGGTGGTTTCGCTGGTGGTCCTCGCCCTGCCACTTGCTACAAGTGTGGTGGTCCCAACCACTTTGCTCGTGATTGCCAGGCTCAGGCCATGAAGTGCTATGCCTGCGGCAAGCTCGGTCACATCTCTCGGGACTGCACCGCTCCCAACGGCGGTCCTCTCAACACTGCTGGCAAGACTTGCTACCAGTGCGGTGAGGCTGGACACATCTCTCGTGACTGCCCTCAGAAGAACGCTCCCGGTGTTGGCGAGATTCCTCAGGAGGTTGATATTAGCAGCGTTCCTGCTCCTCCCGTTGCTTCCATCGCTCCCGTGGCTTAAGACAATACTGGAGTCAGCTGTTGGTGTATGCCCTTGGTGACATATGTCCCAACAGCGGTCCAGAGCGTCGGTCTGGGATGGCCGATACTTTTGCTTTTTAACAGTTGTTCTTTTTGATGCCGACACGTGAACATATCACTACATCCTTACCCTCAAATTATTTCTTTGTTTTGGTTCTTGTTCTTTGATCCGAAGCATGCATTTGCCAGCATCTCCTGTCTGGCCTCGACTTGCATGGCATTTTCGGTCCGTCCGAATTCATCTTTGAACCTCTTTTTTGTCTTTCACTTGAGCAATGCCACATTGTTCCAGCGGTTGCGCATAGCCGATACAGCATTGCTGCTATTACGACCCGCGAGGAAATGTCGGTACTTGGCAAGGAGAGATTTCTAGCAACGAATTTCCTTTTTCCAACATTCACCTAGACTTGTTTGCATGGATCCTTGGTTACTAGGGGGTCTCTGAACGGTTTCTCCGTTGTCTGGCACCTTTCCTCAGATACAACTTTGGATCATTCACCCAAGGACTACTACTACGATTTGAACGACAGACGCTGTCACGTGGCTCTTAACGACTTTCGAAAATTACGGCACTCTGCGAAGGATATACCCCGCGAGGCGATGTGTTGGTTGTTGAGCTTGGAAAAGAAAAGCGCAGAGACTCAGGCTTTGATCAGTGAAGATGTCCCCGCTAAGTCGCGGGTGAGATTAAGCCTCGGGAGAGCTTGTGTTGTCGCCTGGTGGCGGCAGAAAAGACCAGTGGATGCGTGCGTGAGAGTGGTGGGCTGAAGGCCAGATGATCAATGATCATAGGGGATAGGGTGCTGTTTCTTGTGGGCAACGGACTTCTGATTGCAATGACGCATGAGGGATTCGTTCGATGCAGAAGATGGCATCCTGCAGAACGGTAAACAAACAGACAAGCAACACAGTTTGTGAGATCAGAAGCCTTTGAAGTATCGGGGCTTCCTTACTGAATGGCTGTTTGCTTGTGCTCATTGTTTTGGCTTGGCTGATGGATGAGGAGGGGAGGCTGCAGTGGTGGTTAGTGACAGACGCGCAAGATGCGGCGAGAAGAGTTGTAAATGATTTGATACGCACCCATAACCCCCAATGAAGCGAAGTGGCATCAACGAAGCAGAATGTGTGTGGCGAGATGTGTTGATGACTGAAGATTGTATTGTATGAGTATGAGCATGAGTACGACGACTGGCGTTGCCTTGTATTGGTACTTGGGACAAGAGCATAATGTCTCGGCGTTTAGGATCATTATTTTGGGCAATTGGTACACGAGTATGTATAAATCAGTAACTAATCCTGTCAGAACCAGGACTCGGCAGGTTGTTTTTATTAGGTATGGTATAAGGTACGGAGTATACTGATCTGAGACGATCAGAGGTAAAGGCATCAAAGGACAAAGAACACCAACACTGGTAAGGCTAAGATGAAGGAACATTGTCCTTCTATTTAACATTGCTCAAGATTATGAGCGTATCTCAGCTTAATGGCAAAAAGCGATTGCAGTATCACTGTAGTATTGTTCATATATTCCCAACGCTTGCAATGAGTTGATCATATGCATTTACCATAAATTAACCAATTACTCCCTTACCCAACCCATTTAATCTACCCATCAATCATCCTTTTCGTTGGTATGAAGTCCTCTAATATTGGCAAATACCGCCAATCTCATCATCCATAGTCCACGACCCAGCGAGGCCTTTAATCTCCACGTCGTCCGTCAGACTAACATCGTCCTGAAGCGTCTTGCCCAAGAAGAAATCATTCCTCCCCTCCGTCTGCATCTTCCTCTTCATGAACCGTCTCGTCCACTCCTCAACCGCCGGCTCACCCGTCTCATCCCTCGCCTGCTTCAAGAACGGGATGAGAGCCGTGCCGCCCGTACCCTTCTGGTTCTCTCTGTTCTTGCGCGATGCGACTGCGAGGTTGAGCTTGTTGCGGGTCACTTCGGGACTGCGGGAGCGGCTGCGCGCGCGGACTTGTTTGGAGGGGTTTATGATGTAGCGTGTTACGATGGCGATGTGCTTGTCGCGGAAGGCGCTTAGCATGGCGAGACAGGCGTCGTAGGCGAGGCAGAGTTGTTTGTCTGAGTGGTGGGATTCGACGTACTCGCGGATGTTGGCGACGTTGGACACATCGTTGAGGAAGCGGGCGTGAGGGCCGGGCATGTAGCGTCTCATCTCCATGATGAAGTTGTGTCGGTTCGCAGCACGGCCTCGATCGCTGTCAGAAGAAGGATCACGAGACTCGCCTGTTGGGCGGTGCTCGATTCCAAGAATGATATCGAAGAACTGGATCAGACTGCTCTGAGCGTTGCTGCCACCGCTGTATTGTCGATATTCCTCAGTGCCGGAACCATCTTCGTAAATAACACCATTGGGGAGGCCAGCCTCTGCCATGTTCTTGCTTCCAGCAAGGAAGGGTCTAATGCGGTGATAGAAGATGGTAGGATCACAACTCTCGTGCATCCTCTGAAGAATATTCGTCAAGTCTGTGAGTCGCTCTGCGAAAGTGCGCAGACATCGCGTAACAGCAGCACTGTCTCCATGACGAGCAGCAGCAATAGCCGTCAACATCAAAGGAATGATGGGCGCACCACGAGCCTCGATAGCCACTGAAACAAGGTAGAACCACGATTCATCAAGAGCTCCAGTATATGTGTTTAGAGTGGCGAGATTCTCAAGGTTATCGATATCCTCGTCAACAAAGAGGGGTTTGAAGTTCCAGAGACAAACAGCAGCATAATTGGCAACAGGCGGTACTTCCAGGTGCTCAGAAATCTCCAATAGCGGAATAGAGATAGATGCCGGAAGTCTATCTGAAGGCGAATCACCACCCCAGATATATCCATGGGCCATGAAGCCTAGTAGCGAATAGGCACGTCGCCACTCGGCGTCATGCTCGAGACCAATTGTCGACAGAACTGGTAATCTGTCGATAACACCGCGTAGTCTGCGACTGAGAATAAGAGCCTGGAGATTTGCAGCGATGGCCTCCCATTTGTTGTAGTATGGATCCGGAAGACGGGTTAAGGGAAGAGTATCCGGGAGGAAGCCATGAGTTGGCGAGATGCCGTACTCGGCTAGGACTGGAATAGAGGGAAGCATTTTAGATGAAAGTTCCCTCTAGAAGTTGCTGAGAGTTGTGAAGAGGAGAAGTCACAGGCTGAAACAGAGAATCAGCAGATGCGAAGGAGCCGTGTTCCGGGAACCGGAGACGGAATAGTGGGGCCGCTCCGGAAGGATCAGATCAGAGAAGAAATAAACAACGTGCTTCTTAAACTCTGGGGTAGTTGAAGCCAAGGCCGGTAGTTTTGAAATAATGGGTATGATGGAGAAACAAAGAAAGAACCAGCTTAGAAAAATTCCGGGGATAGAGGATAGACTATGAGGGTCGTAAATGACTCTTCCTATGTTTTCTCGTGCTAGTTTCTGCGGCGAAACGGTCGAGCAGAGAGCATGATTGGCTGATTCGGATGAGTGGACAGTTGCGAAAAGAAAATGGAACCACCGTAAAGGTTCTAGACGCCACATTGATGCAGAAGAAGAGGGTTTTTAATTAGCGCGCATGCTGTGTGTTTTATGACTTATAAGATGCCATAGAGGTTGCGGAGGCACCGGGTTGTCTGCGGACGTGAAGACGGATCTTACTCCGTCTTCGGCGGATGTGATGATGAATATGGTGCTTGGATTTGTAATTTACATTTACACGTGATGTTTGGCTTGTGGCTTTGTAACGTTGATGGGAGGGCATTATTAATTGATGTGATTGCGATGAGTGTTGTTGAGTTAGAATTGAGTCTCTGAATGGTTGATCTTCGCTACCCTACAGCTACAGGGAAATGTCTCGGCTTTATTTCCGGCGCGATGATCACGTAGCTAATCGCAAATCTAATGACATCTTACCCTGTTGGTGGTTGAGTCACCAACGGCCAAGTCGTTATTTGCTAGATATGTTTCAGACGTGTTGGTGGAAAGCGAGAGGTGATGGCTTCGACCACCCGAAACTTAATTGTTGTGAGACAGAGGTTATTCAGATCATGGCTCCTTTTGATGCAGCCTCCCTGGGTTCGGCTAAGAAGGGATAAAGCTGAGCAACGTCTCTTGAAAAGCACCGCATATCATTCAGAGTTTCCCAGCTGAGTATATAGAAATAAGGTAGTGAAGACAAACTTGTACTCACCATCTCCCACTTCAACAGTTAGTGTTGAAGCCTTAAGAACCCCCACCCCCACTATCCGCGGTACGTACCCCCATTACGTCGATTGCATGAGGTCCAACCAACATGGAAGACGCACGAACCACCAACACCGAACCAAGCAAGCTACGACGACCTTCAAGGTCGACCTCAGATGTGAAGAGCTCCATCTTCCTCAACATCTCAATAGCAACTTGGGCTACTTGGCCAATAACACGATGCCTGTCCAGCAGCATGTGCTGAACTGGCTCTACAGCGTTCTCACAAGCGTACGTATCTCCTCTTCTGTCTTTCCCCCCGCTCGTTCGCCAAGTTCAAAGAAGCTGACTTGAACGCGCTGAAGGAATATCACGATGTGAACCGTGCCTACAACGATGTCGCGCAGGCCCTCGACCGATACTCCTCGCTGTCGCCGCGAACCGATGTGCACAGTACGTCCGCTTAGAGCTACCAGCCAGCTTGCGCTCTAAACTCCAGCTTGTCGCATTCGGATATTGACCCTCACCAGCGTTCTCCAATGGCGCCAATGCCTTGTTGCTTCATCTCTCGGGGACCCTCCCTGTTAATTTTCGCGGGACGACGTATCGCTTCCCCATCTCGATATGGGTGCCGCACGCTTATCCGCGAGAACCACCCATGATATACGTTGTGCCGACCGAGACCATGATGATTCGACCGGGACAGCATATCGATCCCCAGGGTCTGGTGTATCACCCGTACTTGGTGGGGTGGGCTGAATTTTGGGATGTACGTTGACCCCAAGCCACAGTTACCTTGTGATGCCCTGTTGCTGACAGGTTGACCAGAAATCCAACCTCCGGGACTTTCTCAACATCCTAACCGACATCTTTGCAAAAGAACCTCCAGTCGTAGCTCGGCAGCAACAGGCCCGACCACCTCCACCTCAAGCTAACCCGACACCTCCTCCTGTGCCGCCTCTGCCTCCTGGCATGGGATCAACTTCGCGGCCCGCAACACAAGATCCGCATCCCTCAGAACAGCCGCGCCCTCCTCCACCACCCCCGAAGGGCCCTCAGACTACATCACCTGCGCAGACACAATCTCAAAATGGACCGCCTTTACCTCCAATCCCGGGACGCTCCCCGGCACAATCTAACCGCATGTCACGGTACGACTCAGCTCCTCCTCTGCCACAAGTTGGAAGTCCAAATGCACAGGATCCGAGATTACCTCGCCCTCAGGAGCAGTATGCGACTCGTCACATACCGCCTGCTGGACCGCCAATGCCTACGCAACCTGGATACATGAACGATACCCAGTCGTTTGCGCCTCCGTCACAACAACAATGGCAAATGCCACCACAGCATCAGCAGTATCAACAGCCTCCGCAACCTCCGGCGTGGACAGCTCAGGCAGCCCCGCCACCACAAAGCCCTGCAAAACCACCACCACCTCCTGATCTACTTGATGAGCCATTAGAGTTAAGTTTGCCAAATACTACCGTAGCGGCTCCTCCTATCCCGCCCAATCCCGAAAAGGATGCGTTGTTGCGACAGTTAGCTCAGACACTGTATTCGATAAGGACGCGCAGCCGGCAGCAAAACGACTCAAGCATGGCTGGTTTGCAGGCACAAAGGACAGCAATGCTGTCAGCGATACCAGCCTTCCAAGCCGAAGGTGGACAATTGACACAATTGTCGAATGTCTTGACGTCAAACTCTAACATCCTACACGATGCTCTTCATAAAGCGGATGCAGTGATTGAAGGATCCAAGAGCCACCCTGTTCCGGATGTTGATGAGCTCCTCGTAGCTCCTACAGTAGTCGCAAACCAGCTTTACACACTGGTGGCCGAGGAGAGAGCTATAGGTGACGCCATATTCATGCTTGGACGGGCTGTCGAGCGCGGCCGCATTACACCAGCCGTATTTGCCAAGACGACGAGAACTCTTGCTAGAGAATGGTATCTGAAAAAAGCACTTGTGCGAAAGATTGGGCAAGGAATGGGCCTGTCCTCATGACGGGATACCATACGAGATTTGGATTGACGCAGCTCCCTTGCCAAGCGGGGGTTTAGTATTGTTCTTGCAGTTGGCAGCCGGGAAGAGCTCCAGGACTGGCATCGTGCATGGAGTAGCAATTTGTGGCCAGGCACTGGGCAGAGTACGACAAGTAAGAGGCGGATTACAACATACTTTTGAAACGGAGCCAAACGACCAGGACGACCGGATAGCTGGATGCCCGTGAAGTCTATCTTGCGATCTCAAGCCATCGATACGGCGTACAGGTCCCGATACGGTTGAGAAAGACTGGGCAGATTCAAAGACCAATGATCGAGGCCAAAGCGGATAACTAACTAATAATATCTTGGCATCAAACTGTATCCCCATATCATATTCACTCCCACTCACTCCATCCACGACGGCAGTTGGCGCGCACGGAGTCAGGAACACGGGAAGAAGGAAACGAATCCGTCGCTTGGACCGTTAGCTCTCGACCTGTCAAGATATGCACGGATCGATCTCCTGCACCGAACGAGTCTAGCGGGCTCAGAGAACAATACTAAGCCTCAAAACGCCACGAAATGCAAGAACAATACTAAGACCAACCTCAGCTCACCCCCACCGACCTTGGCATTCTTGGTTGAGTGTGATAACACCCTTTGAATGAATACAAATCCTGTTCCTTGACTTTTTGCAGTGCCTAGAGTGCTCACATTCTTCTTGCCGCTGACAATATCTGATTATTGCTTGCTAGTTTGACTGTTTGTTCTTCAAGACCGTTCTCGCCTGGCTCATCTGTGATCCGTTTAACCATGTTGCCACTTTCTCATTCCCTTCAACGTTATACAAGACATCCCTTCTCACTTCACTCCCCTTTGCTCTCTCTTATATATATCTTGAAGAGCTTAGACCTCTTGCTTCCCCGTTGGCTCGTGAACTATATCCATCTTTGCCACGTTGAGATCGATCTCTACCAACAGCCCTTTCACTTTCACTTCACTCCTTCATCACCGCTATCACAACGCAATGTCGACCTTTGACCCGTTTACGCAGAACGTCACGTTCCTAGCAGCAGATGGAAACACCACCATCAGCATCCCCGTGATGCTCGTCGACGAGATGCGCCGCATGATGGTCAACACCGTCATCAACTATGCCACGCAGCTCGGCGCCTGTCTCGTCATGCTCGTCGTTCTCCTCATCATGGTCCCCCTGTCCAAGTTCCGCAGACCCTTCAACGCCCTTCAGATCATCAGCCTCGTCATCTGCTCGTGCAGAATGGTTCTGCTGTGCATCTGGAACATCTCCAAGTTCGCCGACTTTTACCCCTTCTGGTCTCACGACTTTAGCCATATTCCTCGCAGTGGGTATGCACCAGCCATCGCGGCCAATATCGTCTCGCTCCTGCTCGTCATCTCGATCGAGACGATGCTCATGAGCCAGGCTTGGACGATGGTTAAGCTGTGGCCGAATATGTGGAAGTACATCATCGCTGGTCTTTCACTCGTCATTTCTCTCATGACGATCTGTGTGAGAATTGCTTTCACGACTGTTCAGAACAAGGCGGTTCTCGACACCATTCCGCCGTGGCACATGCTCTGGCTCATCAAGTGGACGGTCATCATGAACGTGTCTTCCATCTCATGGTGGTGTGCCATCTTCAACATCAAGCTCATCTGGCATCTCATCTCCAACCGTGGTATCCTGCCATCTTACAAGACACTCACCCCCATGGAGGTCCTCGTCATGACCAACGGCGTTTTGATGATCATCCCAGGTAAGTCTCTGCCTCCCAACCACTTAAGAGACCACTCACTAACACCCCACAGTCATCTTCGCCTCTCTTGAATGGGCTCACTTCGTCGACTTCGAAGCCGCATCCCTCACCCTCTCCTCCGTCGCCGTCATCCTCCCCCTCGGCACCCTCGCAGCGCAACGCATCGCCGCCAGCAACGCCAATAGCGCCCAATCCTCCGGCGCCTCCAGCGGCATCCGCTATGGCGTCAGCGGCCCCAGCTCCTTCACTGGCTTCAAGGCACCCAGCTTCAGCACCAACCGGAGCGGCGCCACCGACAGACCTCACGTCTCCGTGTACGCCCGCTGCGAAGCAGGCACTTCGTCCCGCGACCACATCAACCCCGAGGATGTTGAGCTCGGCAAGATCGACGGTGACCACGTCCGGGTTGACAAAGCCTTCTTGCAACGTGAGGAGCGCATCTAGGCCGCCCCTTTTCAGCTTCCGCAAACCCTGTTTTTGGGTAATGGTATTACACGTTCATGCTTTCGACCAAAACAAAACTTCCAGCGCGGCGTATCGGCACAAGTTACTTTCTTCATTTTTACTGTCTTCTTAGCGAACAGCTTTCATACCCAATGCGGTTGATGGTGCTTGAGATAACTCGCATCCTACTTTCTTTAGTTTATGGTATCTCTTTTCACTCGATGGCTTTTAATCAAGGACGATACTATCCAGGCCTTGCTCTTCTTTACTTAAAAGATGGATAAGCGCTCAGGCGCACAATAGCGATGAATACATTCAGCTTGCCAACCCTGCTTTGTCTACTGTGACGTCCAATGATAGCTTCAGAGCCTTATGCTATCAGCTGCAATGTAAGACAGTCAGAACGTGAAGTGAGTGATTGACACTATATACTGTATAAGCTACCATCCAAGCCCGAGTCACACCAAGATAACATACCCAAGCCTACTCCTTCATCTGGAACTTGTGCGATGAGGCATTTATCTACTCACTGCGGCCTCCTGAAATCTTTCTGGCTTTTTCCTTGCACAAACTAACAAGTCGCTTCAGTTCGTTCACACGTACCGGCCGAGGTTGCTCCAACTCGCAGACTACCTTGGACACGAATGGGTCATGTGCGGGTACACTTTGACGATCATCCTCAAGAAGCTTGATGAGTTCAAGTTCCTTTTCAATGTCGGGTAGAGAAAACCGGTTCGCAGCTCGGGAGAGGGCATACTTGGTGTGAGAGAACCGCCCTTGAGGTTCTGCGAACAAAGGAGGCGGCGCTACACCAAGTCCAGCCTCGCCATCCATGTTGAAGCCTGCTCGGGTGATGGAACTTCGAGGGAGAGACGATGGCTTTTCCAGTGAAAGAGGCGAAATGATTTCGTTGGTGAGGAAAGTTTGGCCGACAACGGGCTGGCTGGGAATCGCATCAATTGAATGGGGTGATAGCGGCTCGTCGTTTGCAGATTCAACAGCCTGACCATCCTGCACCACAGTATCCTCATCAGAGCTCCTAAGTTGGGAGTTGGCGATATCCCTGGAACTTGTAGTGCTCCATTCTGAGGGTATCCTTCGACAAGATGTAGAAATTCGTCGAAGGGTACCCTTGAAGGTCCTCAAAGGACCAACAATAGAACTCTTTCGCTTATTGGTCTTGAACGTAGACTGCTTACCAGTCTCAATTGAATGGGCAGAATCAAGTGAAGGAGCCTGGCGATCAAGGGACTCAAACAGGTTGATCTTTTGCTTCAAAGGTGAAATGTACTTCTCCGTGTTACGCCGACCGACAGGAGTTTGTGGGCTTTCCACTGTAGCCAGACTCCAATGAGGAGCATAACTTTTTGACCTGAATTTTGGCGCATTCAATATTTCGGACTCCGAAGAATCGGAGTATCCTAAAAGAGGATGCTTTGGTGGCGAGTTAGGCGCATCGGTCTTGTTGCGGATTGACTCGCGCCGTTTGGTATCAAGAGGAGCAACAGGGGCCACTGGCTGATCTTTCAACTGATCAAATTGCTTCCTGAGATTGGAGATTCTAGAGCGTGGTAGGCTTGAGCGACTCGGGGTACTTTCTTTCGCAAATCTGAAAGACATGAGACCGCCGTTATTGCTCGGAGGTTGACTGGGAGCATCAAAGGATCCACGGGATTTTCTTCGGAGGCTTGAACTTCCTACAGAGACTGTATTTGACAATGAAGATGCTATCTTGCGAGCGTTTCGCACCCAGCCATTATGTCGGGTCTCTTCGATGGTGATGTTGTTCTTTTCAACAAAAGCATCATCACGAGCATCATCAAGCTTGAATCGACTCGCAGATGCCGTCTGCACAGATGTTGGTGTTACTTGGGTGTATTGAGACTTGATGTAGCTTGGACTCGCATCAGGCGCACTCATGACGAGGCTGCTACGCTTGAAAGAAGTCCACGAGTCATCTGGTCGATTCAATGGAGATCGCCATGTGCTAAAAGGATCATCGGAAGCCAGGAGTGTCCGAGGTGAAGGAATAGTATGGGACGTGGGTGAGAATGGTTTTGCAACGTGCACTGGATTCGGCGTCGTGGGAGCATCCTCTGCTTGTGGTTCTGCGGTTGACCGTCTTGTCTTGATCGATTGCCAACTTTTGGAGTGAGCCAACTTCGACGGCGAACGAGGAATATAAGTACGAGTGGGACTAGAGGCTTCTATTTCTATCAGACAGTCAATGTTTTCCTCCAGAAGATACACCCGAAACACATACGCGCCTGTTGCTCTGCAGCCTCAAACACCATTCGTCTCTCTGCCACAGACTTTTGCCTTGCCTTTGAGTCCGCATTTCTAGTCGAGATTACAGGCGGCTGGGCACCAAAAGTTTTTACTCGACGGGTACGAGGGGGTTCTTGGCTTGAAGGAACGAAACGACTGGACGAGACATGGCTGGAACCGGTAGAAGCCCTTTCTCGTATTCTTGTCGATGCATGAGATGATGGCTTCGAGGCGCTTGATGAAGTTTGCTCAATTGTCGAGGTGACCTTGATAGCAGAGGCGGGCTTTGTTTTTGATGAAGGGGGAGGAGGGCTGCCAACGGAGGAGACTGCCTCAAGGACTTCAAACTTGGAGAGAAGCTGGGCAAACTTGCCGCTGGTCAAGCTGCGGGTATCTGAGCTTTCGGAGACAAATTTGCGTGGTGAATTCTTGCGGGAAGACGAATGCGTGCTCATGATGGCGGCCGAGACTGTGATGTGATATTGATGAAGAGCACGTCTTGATGATATGGTATCAAGAGAAAGTGTCAAATGTCGATGCCGTCAAAGTCTGTTCAAATGATGAGGATGAATCTGCCTGGAACAACATTGTAAAACGACAGAGATGTCATGAGTTTCGCAGCTAAAGACCGTAAGGCCATGATCGCAGATGGAAGGAGCGCCCTCACCCGATCGCATGAAGAGAAAGGAAAGTGCGATACCGATGATGCACATGCTAAATCGCAACGCAATTAAAATGTCTCCGGTCTATTGTGGTCAGCATAACAAAGGTGACTCTTCATAGTACACGACCAGCCTCAGGAACCAAACAGGAGTAGGGGAGACGTCTTATCATTTCAAACCCCAGCCATAACGGCCATGTCGATTTCTATAAAGCCCATATCATAATGCCTAAATAAGGCACAGGCCAACCTTGAAATCTCATCGTGTCTAAACGTACACTGACGCCAACTAATGTACAAGTGTTTCGATTATGTAGTTCATGAGGAATGGATAATCCCTACTCATGACTCTTTTCCTCCTTTCCAAATTCTGGATCGTGTATCGTTGCGACGTCATTTACTGGCTGTCCAGGAATCAGTTCGTGTTCGTCGAGACTCGCATATCGGGTCAACTTACGGAGGCAGAAGGATCTCGCCCCAAGAGCTAGACAAGAATGTCACGACAGCCTATTCCTTGATCAGTACCAATTCACGCCCGATGCAGGATCGCGGGACCAAACATACACCAAAGAGGGCAATACTGCGGACGACGGCGGCGTTGTCGGGAGAGGTAAGAGCGTCATAGGTGGAGCCGATGAAGCCCTTGGGGGCACGGCGACTGCGAGGCTCAACTTGGATGCGCTTGGGAGGCATTGTGATTATATGGCCGGGTATGTGAAGTTTCTCGGTTCGTGATGGCTCTAGGTCGAGAGGAGAAGCGGGCGCGTGGTGGTGGTTGATCTGGTCGTCGAATTGAAGCGAAAATTTCCGGTACAGCTCGCAATGAAGCTTTTCCACTGATAGCGCGCGATAGCGGCTAAGGTCACATGACGCGCGCTTATAGAGACGTTGAACGCCAACAGCTGAGATGGCGACGAAGGGTTATTTTAATCAAGATATTCGAAAGAACATTACAGAAAGTTCAAATTATATGGTTAGGTCACTTCTCAACTTATTATTCAGTTGTGGTTAAATATTGATGCATTTCAACTCACTTGATGTTGGTCCAACTCCCGCTGCAAAAATCGAGTATGTACCGAATCCGGCAGTTACCCCACCATGACTGAGTATCGCCAACACCTTCGTCATTCTTATCGCAAGCTTATCTGAACTGTCAACGGAACGAGTCTCTTTGTCAGCCGACACTTATACAAACTTCATTCAATTCTTTCAGAAATCGTATTCATATTCTCTCGAATCTCACGTAAATACTGGAAAATATTATTTAGTATACATTCACCCGTCCATCTGTCCGTCCGTCTGTCGTTCTGGTCAAGAGGAGCATAAAGCAAGAGTACTTCACTCATTGTCCCCCGCCGTCAACTCTTTGTGCTTTCATCTCTCAATCTCGCACTCAGACAACACACTTCGTCAGAGAACAACACATACGATTAGAATGGAATCACCAGGCCCAGGTGGCTTCTTACCAGCACCTGTTGGTGGAAGTCTCCCATCACCTGCCCCCTCATCAGCTTCATCATACTCAAACATCCAAGGTCTTCCTACGCCGAGGACAAAGGCACTGAAGCCCAACTCAAGTAAAGAGTTCATGGTGCGACGATACGCTGAAGAACAGCTTCTGCTAGTAACACGGCGATATGTCAAGAAGTTTGGCAACCCAGAGCCCGGCGATACAGTAGTGGGATATACTAGGTTTGGCGAAGTATGTCGAGATCTTGATAGCATCACCAATATCTTATGGAAATCAGGCACTCGTGAGTCACCCAAGGCCCATGTCTTGATGTCTAGAACTAATAATGTGCAGCATCGCTCCAAATACCCTTCTTATTACGTCTCACAAGTGACTTTACCCGATATGTCCGCTCATTCCCGCCGGCACCAAAGGCATCTTTCGCAATACTCCGCAAACTAGATCACTGTTTCGCCAGTCTTCTCTCCGGCCAAGACATAGAAACTCACGAGACGTTACCTGGTTTTGAGAACGGACTACGTGGCGGCATGACAACAACAGAGATGATCCGCTGCCGAAGTTTAGTTGATCAATGCCGCGTCTTGATGGTGGAAGTAATGCGAGATCCAGCAGAAGAAGACGAGGAAGATGAAGAAGAAGAGACAGACACCGACACGGACGCGGAAGAACCTGGGATCAAGGGATGGGGAGGCGTGGAGGATGATGATGAGATGATGCTACAGCTTGATGCGGCGCGAGTCTTTGAGAAGACGATTGTGCAGCTTAATGAGAGGCTTGGTGATCTCGAGCCGTTGCAGATGTCTGCTGATTGAGGTGTTCTAAATACAGAAGCACTCTATTCTGGAGATTCAGGTGCCACGTTCGATGAGCTGAACTGACTAGTTTCAGGCATGATCATGCACAGATACGAGCTGAATACCTTTGAACCGCAACTTGTGGGGTGAGCATTGATCATGGTGCTTGGCTGCAGGACCTAGGTCTAGGGTCGTGTTTCGAAGACAGATGAACCAACTCTTCTATAACAAGGGATAACATAGGATTTGATAAGGTTGGTAGATCAGTGGGGGATGAAGCGGACGCTGGCACAGAGGTTGATTGTCAAGATCAGGCGTGGTATTAGATATCCGAGAATCGTGGCAAATCCAAGACGAATCAGTCATTTCCACAATTGCTGGATTATAGGCTAATATTTAATTTTTAGTCGATTTGCCCAAGATTAAGTGGTAATGAAACAAGAATTTACTTGACTGCACTGTTGTCCACGTTGCTGGGCCGTGAGCTGTCAATTGAGGCTGTGACTGGCCTCACCTGTCAAATCGTGAAACACAGCGCGTCGGAAATTTAATTACCAGTTCTCGACACTACCAAAAAGAAAAGCCAAGCCAAGCCTTGACAAACCCCCGCAGCTGCTCTGAACATTTTGACTTTCCGAATCGCAGATCGTCTTAATGATTGACAGTAGCATAAACTCTAACTGATTGTCTCACGGTAGCCGAGATGCACTTTTCTGAAAATGGTAATAAAGAATCGCGCGATACGAATAACGAACGACACGCATGATCATCTAAAAATACAGTGACTGAATTATTCAGAACTGACCTGAATATGCATGTCTTCATGATCAAGATCAGACTGTAGCATGTCCTTGCTAGTCCCCTTTATCCCTGGCACCTCCTTTCTTGAGCCGCGTGGGCTTCTTTTCCTCGTTGGTTAATGATTCTCACGGTTTTGTTTCATGTACCTGCCAAGAACCAAGCACCATCCATGTCCACCACCAGTAACCGCTCGCCAACGCAATCTTGATAAACAATTTCACAAAAGAAAAGAGTCTCTTCTTTTCGGAGATGAATTTCTTGTCTGGTATGAATGGTCTGGGGTTCATATTGGTTGGCGAAAGCGAAAATGATATCCATATTTTCTTCGACCCCTGGTTTTTATTTCCGATGGCACTAGTTAGCCCCGGTTCATACGCTGCCACGCACGTTTTTGTGAAGAAAGTTGTCTTGAGATTTTTCAAGAGCGCATTGTCTTGTATAGAATCAGACATGAATGCGTTGTAAATGCGAACTTGGCAGATCATGGTTGGTTATGTGTGCCGCATCACCAATTCTAGACCTGGCCTATCAAGGTCCATATCAAAACTCCCCTAGAGGAGGCAAACCGTCTATCCTGAATGACAAAAAGGCTGAGGCAAGTTTATTGCATCTGTCCTAAATGATATAAATATAAAGACTTGTGTAAGTTTAGTGTAGATTCGTGTTAGATCTGAGGCTGTTTGATTTTGGCACCTAGCCTTGAGGTCCGTTGTTTTCTTTCTCCCTGACTCCTCCTCGACAACGAACCAACTCTAGAGCCAATGCTCAAAACATAGCGTCCTCTAGCCCCTGCACTCTCGTTTTGTGGCGGACCTATCCCGAAGTGCTAGCTCCATTCCCATAAACCCATCACGTCAAACCATCCAGTCATCCTCCTCCCGTCCCTGAACATCACCCGCCCGCCCAGCCTTTGATTCATGCAACACCATTCTACCCCATGTTCTCCATGCCCCTTTGGGCAACCAAGCCCCGAGGTGAACAGGAAACATCCGGTCCTCACATCTCGTTTCTGTCTCCCCTAAGATGGAGGACTCCACTCATAGGAGTCGTATATATAGAACAATGCGCATGGAAACTCACCTTGTCTTCCTCTCCACACCTGTCTTCTCTTTCTGTGTCTTGACGTTCTTTTCTGACCTCTTTGCTTTCGAGATACGTGTATCTCAAGCTTCTTTCGTTCCTTTTATATACATCGCCTTCTCCGGTTTCATTCCTTTAGCCCTGGAGGCATAACATTCTTTACCTGTGACATTTGTTCTCGTCCACTCCTTCAGACTCCAGTATCAAAGACACATTTTGCAGTTTCGATCAGTTCCAATCCGACTTATACGATGCTCAACTTCATCCCCATCATCGCCGGCCTCGCCTCTCTGGTATCAGCTACCAGCGCCCCAACCCGCCCCGATCTCAAGCTCATCTGGAAAGACGAGTTCACCGGGTGTCAAGGCTGTTCACCCAAGACGAACAACTGGAACACGGCCCTCAACATCAACTCCAACAACGAACTCCAGGTGTACTCCACCTCCAACAAGAACATCCAACTCTCCGGCGGCGACACCCTCCAGCTCGTTCCCTGGAAGGATGGGAAGGGCGAATGGACCTCTGGACGTCTCGAGTCCAAGAAGGCTTTCCACGCAGACAAGAACAAGGCTCTTCGTGTAGAGGCTAGTATTCGCATGGGTGATTCGGCTCGTAAGCAGGGTATCTGGCCTGCCTTTTGGATGCTCGGTGATGCACTCCGCCACGGAACTGGATGGCCTCTTTGTGGCGAGATCGACATTTTTGAGAGAGTCAACGGCGACTTGACTGGCTTCGGTACTGTTCACTGTGGCCATGAGGGCGGTGGTCCCTGCAATGAGCCCGAGGGTCTTGGACAGCGGGTTACTATTCCGGATAACGAGTTCCATGCTTGGTCTGTGGTTATCGACCGACGGGCTAGCAGCTGGCAGGATGAGAAGATCACCTGGCTACTTGACGGACAGCCCTTCCACAGCATTTCGGGCAAGACGCTCAACGATGAGGGAACTTGGGCTACTCTGGCTCATTCCCCCATGTACATTCTCCTCAACGTCGCTGTTGGCGGAAACTGGCCTGTAAGTTCCAACCATTTTAGTGTTTCAAGTTATCAGAAAACTAATCATATTATGCAGGGCAACCCTAACAAGGCTACTGAAGCCGGCTACAAGAACATGATGGAGGTCGCCTACGTCGCCGTGTACGAAACCACAAACTAGCTACCCTCATAACCAACAATTTTCAAGCTTGTTGCAAACTTCTTCTGCCAGCCCTTTCTTGGCACTTTCTTCATTTCTTCTTACCCTCACCCGTGAGTGTGAACGGCTATTGAATGCCATGAGACTGGTCTCGTGGTCAGCTCGACGGTTATTTGCTGGTTCGAACCCAGCTTTGTCTTGTTCCCATTTGCACTGTCTTATAGATTACGGATACCCCAAGTTCAATATCTGTGCAGCAGATTGGTGTAGATAGATACTGGATACAAAACAAGACTCACGACGTTATGACACAAGCTTACTCCCAACTTAGCAATGTGACTTCTATACTGTGATGTTAAATGAGAAAATCCCCTATAATCATATAAGCTCTAAGCGGCATATTCTTTGCTCTTAGTATGTAGTCTGGTTTATGGTTACTGTAGGCGTCTGGAGAACAAGGTTTGCCATGAAGTGATAGATGGGTTAAGAGGCATATGAAGGGCAGATCCGTATGTCAGAGCCCCCTTTTTCATGTGAAATTGGGGAACTGGATACCATCTATTCTCAGATAATGTATAGCGCCGAAAAGATCATCCTGGTAAAATACCCTGAGTTCTTTTCGTCATCGCCAATGGTGAGCAGATGCGATCTTTAATACTCAACTAACTCTACAACATATTCACTCGCCGACTTTAGGAGGACGTCAAGATCAAGTCAAGGTTATGGAGGAAACTGTGTCAATATTGAACAAGCCTGCCAAGTCTTTCGTAGCCAGTTGTCGCTGACAGGAGGCTATCTATGTGTCTAAATATATACAGTGAAGATCTAATATGTACAACAAGGGTCGAACACCTGGTCCAGGATGCCATGCTATACAATGACAAGCCTGCTCATGAGAGGATCCCTTCTGAGACGTTTTATGGTCTCTTCCGCAATCGATGGATCTACCATCTAGTTGGGGACGCACTGGGAGTAGTATTCGTTCTGCTTGACACACTTGCTTCCAGTAGCGCAAGCGAGGTTGCCGTTGGGATAAGCGGACTTGGAACCACCACATTGGTAATAAGCAGGGACGACAGAGGCCTTGGCGGTAGCATCAGTCTTGGCCGGGCAGCTTCCTCGGGTCTTGGTTCCACGGACCTTCTGGGTTGTCTTGGGCTTGTTGACAGGTTGAGCGGGCTGGGTAGCAGCAGGCTTGGTAGCGACAGGCTTGTCGGTCTGGGGTTTCGCAGCGGGCTTGGTAGCGGAGGGCTTCTCGGCGGGCTTAGTAGGCTCGGGCTGAGCGGCAGCCTTGGTGGGGGACTTCTGGACAACGGGAGCGGTATCCTTGGTCTTCTGGGGCTGAGTGGCGGCTGCAGCGGAGGTGGTCTTCTTAGCGGAGCTGGAGGGCTGGGGCTTGCTGGCCGAGGTATCACCCTTGAAGGCAGGGAAGCTGGAGTCGTCATCACGCTTGCATCCACTGATGTCGAGGAGAGCCTTGGGGCACTGGACCTGCTCAAAGGTGAAGTCAGGGTTGTCGGCGTTCTCGAACCAGTCGAATCGCCAGTGGCAACCATCCTTGAGAAGCTCGGGGAAGCTATCACACTCGCTTCGGGAGGAGATACCGCCATACTGGGCACCGCCGAGAGCCTTGCCAAACTCAGAGGTGCAGCCGTCGAAGATACCGACACCACCGCCGGGCATCATGAGGTCGAAGTGGTTGTCGCCGAGATCACCTCCAGTGTTGGTAGACTGGACGATCATCTTCTTGCCCTTGACGGGACCAGTGGTGAAGGTCAAACTAGAAAGAGTCAGCGTGTTGTAAGTAAAGATCTATGTGTGGAAGACACTGACGCATAGCAAGCACAGCACCAGCTGGCCTCGGAGCCACCGGAGAGCTTGGTAGCAGCGAAACCGTAGGCAAGCTCATCGTTGACAGCCCAGGGAGAGTAGTTGGTGCAAGCATAAGCAGAACCACCACCCTCACAACCGTTGACAGCGTTGGTGTTGGAGATGGGGTTATCGTTCTTGTCACAAGTTAAAGCGGGGGCGTTGACAGCAGCCTTTCCGCTCCAAGAGCAAGAAGGCTTGCAGCAATCCCAGTATCGAGTAGAGTGACCGCTTCCAGAAGCAGCACTCACGGCGAGAGGGCCGGCCAGGGCGAGAAGAGTGTAAGATCGCATTGTTGCAAAGTTGTTTTGTTTAAAGAGTGACTGTTTTGAAAGAGAGTGTATGTAATTCTAAAGAATGAATGAAGTGAAAGAATGAGAAGGCAGTGCTCGAGTGTCCAACAACCAGAGTGTAGGGACGCAGACCTCATCTTATATACAACCGCCCAACCCTCACACCCGCGTATTCAGCCTATGCTGCGCCGTGAACTGTCAGATATCATGAGCACATTTCGTCCAAGTGGTCTGTTAGTCTAGGTCAAACTAGCGCAGGTACAAATTCAAGGATCACAAAAAGTCAAGATGACAAGCTGATGGTGGTGCAATGATTGGAGCTAGTCAGCATATCGATGCAGGCCGGGAGCGGGAAACAGATCCTCCACTAATAAGACGTCTAGAAGCTGGTCTGACGGACAAGGGACGGCAAGGCTGGACCGAACGAGTGAGAAATGATCTAGGAGACTTTGGTTTCAGGAACAGTTGTGGGGAGGATGACAACGGTCTCTCGGCCGCCTCTCCCGAGATTGGGCCCGAATGGCAGGGATAGAGATTGGAGGTTGAACGGAGCAGACAGAGGCGGTGGTTCTACAAGTGGTAAAGACTGGCTGCACGATACAGGTGGTTAATAAAATGATGCCGTCTATACCGTAGACGCTGGAAATGAGACGAACTCCTTCTAGAATCCTCTGGTGGTGTAAGTGGGATCCAATTGTTGCCCGCATGGGTGGTGGGTGAGCTACTGTAGCGTTGCCGGATGGAACGTTGACGCGAATCGCGCGCCAAGAGGTGAAACAGATAGACTTTGAGATGGCGGATGCGACGGATCGTCGGCACTTTTAAACACTCATTATGAAGCCGCGATGGCTTCAAGTTGCGGTGCAGTCAAAGTATGTATGGAGCCTATTATCTTAGCTCCGGGGTCAAGATTGATTAGGACTACTCCGTAAATTAATGTATGATACTGAGTGTGGTGGAAGAGCATACGCCGATATGCTTCTTGGGTTCTAAGCTTGGTACTGTGTATACAAATTTACGATGAGGTTCCTATTAACTCTGCTAGGTATATCATAAGCTTATTAGTGCTTTAGTTTATCTGCTTAGGATGAACTTTATGTGTTGCTATAGTGTTAGGAGTGTACTCTTAACTTTATTTCTTTGATGTTGGGTCTGGTTGATGGACTCGGTATTCCTGTTGCAGTTACTCCATAGACGATTCACCCTGTATCGCAAAGATTAACACAAAGATTAACATCGCGATTACCAACATGTTATTTAGTACGGTACAGTAGTTGAGTTGATGCTGAGGCCGATACTTGAATTAAATTACAATGCAAATTGTGCAACTTCTTTCTGTTCATGTACAAGGTAATGGTAGCGTTGGCTCGAGAGAATATGAGCTGTTTTGGGCTGGGATCTGGTTACCCTAGACCAGTGGTCGAAAAATTGGTATTTTATGTTAGCATTGGGGCATGGGCCAAAGTTGATTGAAGCTCAGCCGTATGCTGTGGGGTCCACCGTACTGGACGCCACACACCGCCCGCCCTGGATCAAACAGGATGGATTACTCATCAGCGTGGCGCTCTCTTCTGCCCTAACCATACTAAGATTAGCGCATTCTGGGCGCGTCTCGTCGCCTTAACCTCAGGCTCCTGAGTGCTTAGTGAGGATTCATTGTAACAAATTCATCACCTCTCCACCACGACCCTTCACCTCGCGCATTCCTCAATATCGCTCTATCTCCTGGCTTGAGATTCCTGTCGACCTGTCCAACTCATCGGCAGATGCTCACGGGGTGCATCAGGCGCCAGGTCCAAAACTGACCGCCCTGACTTCGCTGTCGTAGCTCCTTTGTCCTTCTTTGAATAATTTCGACGCAGTTGCCTACCGGGCGCAATCCATCGATTTGAGCAGCAGCACCCTGTCGCCAACCTCTTAATACCCCGAGAGTACTATCACTGTATTTATAGCGACAAATACCGACATCATGGACGACTACGAGAACGAATCCGACTACGATTATGGCTACGATGAGGGTATCACCCCCGAGGATTGCTGGACCGTAATCTCGTCCTTCTTCGAGACAAAGGGTCTTGCATCGCAACAGACCGACTCCTTTGACGAGTTCACCCAGACAATGGTGCAGGATCTCGTCAACGAGTACTCCACCATCACCCTCGACCAGCACAACCCTCCTGCGCCTCCTGGAGTCAACATCGCTTTGCGACGATATGAGATCAAGTTTGGGAGCGTCATGGTGTCACGTCCCTCTATGAGCGAGACTGATGGAACTGTGACTAACCTCCTACCTTACGAATGTCGTGACCGCAACCTCACATATGCCGCGCCGACATACCTCAAGATTACCAAGAAAGTCTCTGTCGCAGTCGACAAGGAGATCCCCTTGCACGAGATGGACGACGACCAACAGGCGGAGTACAAGCGAACCGGCGAAAACCCCACCAAGCTGGTATGGGAAGTTGAGGAGGATGCTGGAAGCATAAAGGCTGAGGATGAGCCTTCAGAGATGATCTTCATCGGAAAAATGCCCATCATGGTCAAGTCCAAGATTTGCCATCTGAGCAGCCATTCTGACGACGACCTCTTCATGCTCAATGAATGTCCTTATGATCAGGGCGGTTACTTCGTTATCAACGGTAGTGAGAAGGTCCTGATCGCCCAGGAGCGTTCTGCCGCCAACATCGTTCAAGTTTTCAAGAAGGCCCAACCTAGTCCTTTCACCTACACTGCTGAAATCCGCAGTGCTCTCGAGAAGGGCTCTCGTCTTATCTCCAGTCTTACCATGAAGCTCTACGGCAAGGGAGATTCTGCACGAGGTGGCTTTGGCCAGACTATCCAGGCTACCCTGCCTTTCGTCAAGGCAGATCTTCCTGTCGCCATCGTCTTCCGAGCTCTTGGTGTTGTATCTGATGAGGATATTCTGAACCACATTTGCTACGACCGAAACGACAGCCAGATGCTGGAAATGCTTCGCCCCTGTATTGAGGAGGCTTTCTGTGTCCAGGACCGAGAAGTTGCTCTTGACTTTATCGGAAAGCGTGGAAACAGAGACCAGGCTAGTCTCGGTCGCGAGAAGCGTGTTCGTGTTGCAAAGGATATTCTCCAAAAAGAGACACTGCCCCATATCTCCCAATCAGAGGGTAGTGAGACACGTAAGGCCTTCTTCTTGGGTTACATGGTGCACAAGCTGCTGCAGTGCTCTCTTGGACGCCGTGAGCCTGATGATCGTGATCACTTTGGCAAGAAGCGACTTGATTTGGCCGGTCCTCTACTGGCGAAGCTCTTCCGTGGTATCATTCGAAGGATAAACACTGAGCTCTCCAACTACCTCAAGCGATGTGTTGAGAGCAACCGCAACTTCAACCTGACTGTTGCCATCAAGCCATCAACGCTTTCCAACGGTCTCAAGTACTCTCTAGCCACTGGTAACTGGGGTGACCAGAAGAAGGCAGCAAGCTCGACAGCTGGTGTCTCTCAGGTGTTGAACAGATATACTTTTGCTTCTACTCTTTCACATTTGCGTCGAACCAATACTCCCATTGGACGTGATGGTAAATTGGCCAAGCCTCGTCAGCTTCACAATACTCACTGGGGTTTGGTGTGTCCCGCCGAAACGCCTGAGGGTCAAGCTTGTGGTCTGGTCAAGAACTTGTCTCTGATGTGTTATGTCAGTGTCGGCTCTCCAGCCGAACCTCTCATCGATTTCATGATCAACAGAGGTATGGAAGTCGTTGAGGAGTACGAGCCGACAAGATATCCCCATGCTACAAAGATTTTCGTCAACGGTAGCTGGGTTGGTGTTCACGCCGACCCCAAGCATCTCGTGAATTCGGTTTTGGACACAAGACGAAAGTCGTACGTTCAGTTCGAAGTATCACTTGTTCGTGATATCCGAGACCGTGAATTCAAGATTTTCTCAGACGCTGGTCGTGTCATGAGACCCGTCTTTACAGTCCACCAGGAGGATGACTATGAGAACAACATCACCAAGGGACAACTGGTGTTGACAAAGGAACATGTCAACAGGCTAGCCCAAGAGCAGGCAGAGCCACCTGCCAACCCCGCGGACAAGTTTGGATGGGATGGCTTGATTCGTGAAGGAGCTGTCGAGTATCTCGACGCTGAGGAAGAAGAGACAGCCATGATTTGCATGACGCCAGAGGATCTCGAACTTTACCGCGAGCAAAAGAATGATGAGGCTACACTCACGGAAGAGGAGAAACGGGCCAAGGCAGAGGCAGAGAAGAGGGAACAAGAGGAGGACCGCAACAAGCGATTGAAGACAAAGGTCAACCCCACAACTCACATGTACACACATTGTGAGATTCACCCCAGTATGATTCTCGGTATCTGTGCCAGTATCATTCCTTTCCCCGATCACAACCAGGTATGTAGCCCCTTTGATCACAAGAAGCTCAACTAACAGCAATAGTCTCCTCGTAACACCTACCAATCTGCTATGGGTAAACAAGCCATGGGTTTCTTCTTGACAAACTACTCTCGCCGCATGGATACCATGGCCAACATTCTCTACTACCCTCAAAAGCCTCTCGCCACTACCCGATCCATGGAGTTCCTCAAGTTCCGTGAATTGCCAGCTGGTCAAAATGCCATTGTCGCAATTGCTTGCTACTCAGGTTATAACCAGGAAGATTCCGTCATTATGAACCAGAGTAGTATTGATCGAGGTCTGTTCCGAAGTCTGTTCTTCAGATCGTACTCGGATCAGGAGAAGAAGGTCGGTCTGAACTACACTGAGATCTTCGAGAAGCCTTTCCAGCAGACAACACTCCGAATGAAGCATGGAACATACGACAAGCTTGATGAGGATGGTATCGTGGCTCCTGGTGTCCGTGTGTCTGGTGAAGATATCATTATCGGCAAGACTGCACCCATCGACCAAGAAAACCAGGACCTTGGCACAAGGACTCAATCGCACCAGCGTCGTGATATCTCGACACCACTGCGAAGTACTGAGAACGGTATCGTTGATCAGGTCATTCTGACAGTCAACGCCGATAACGTCAAGTACGTCAAGGTTCGAGTACGAACAACCAAGATTCCTCAGATTGGTGACAAGTTTGCTTCTCGTCACGGTCAAAAGGGTACAATCGGTGTTACATATCGACAGGAAGACATGCCTTTCAGCCGAGAAGGTCTCACCCCCGACATTATCATCAACCCTCACGCCATTCCATCGCGAATGACAATTGCCCATTTGATTGAGTGTCTTCTTAGCAAGGTTTCAACGCTGGAAGGTATGGAGGGTGACGCTACACCGTTCACTGATGTCACAGTCGATTCAGTCTCAGAACTTCTGAGGAAGCACGGCTACCAGTCTCGAGGTTTCGAGGTCATGTACAATGGCCACACCGGACGAAAGCTCCGTGCCCAGGTGTTCTTCGGACCTACGTACTACCAGCGTCTTCGTCACATGGTGGACGACAAGATTCACGCTCGTGCTCGTGGTCCAGTCCAGATCATGACCCGACAACCTGTCGAAGGTCGTGCTCGTGATGGCGGTCTCCGATTCGGAGAAATGGAACGTGATTGTATGATTGCCCACGGTGCTGCTGCTTTCTTGAAGGAGCGTCTGTTTGAGGTGTCGGATGCTTTCCGTGTCCACGTCTGCGAGATTTGTGGACTCATGACACCAATTGCGTAAGTTGCCCAACAAATACTCACGAACAAGAGCTAACATGTCTCAGAAACCTTTCCAAACAGTCATTCGAATGCCGACCTTGCAAGAACAAGACCAAGATTGCGCAAATCCACATCCCCTACGCTGCCAAGCTGCTCTTCCAGGAGCTTCAGGCCATGAACATCGCCGCAAGAATGTTTACCAACAGATCTGGAGTTTCAAACCGATAGTTTAGATTGATTACGAAAAAAAGAATGACGATGCTTAAAATATTGGAGAGAGGGAAAGCGCTGCAAGACAGGATCAGCTTGCCTGTGCTTTGTAATTTCTGGGGAGGTTCATCATGTATAAAATAGCCAGTTCGTTAGGAAATATAGCAAAAACAACGAAATGCATTGATGCAACAAAATATTTAATGGCGCCGTAGTCGCGAGAGAGGAGTATGCTGATATGATAGTACAATTTTTCTTATAACCTTTTCCCTACGTTCTTGGTGTTATCGATTCGGAAGACCCTGTTCCGCCGCTCCTATTGAGTCGTGCACTGTTTGCTCGCGCTTGTATTCTGCCTCGAGTTGCTTCTGCAAGTCAAAGTCCAATTGTCTTTCTCGCTTGATTCGTTGCTGTTCCATATCTCGAACGACGCCCTCGTGCATGGCCTACGACCACGGTTAGCTCTCAGAGTTCTGGGGGATGGATCGGAGGATCAATTGGGCAGTGGGAAACGTACGGCTCGTTCCATTTTTTGCTGGAAGTGTACGGCGACGACCGTGCCGACTGTGAGGAGCGATGTACCCAGCAGGGTAAGCTTTGATGCTCGAGACATGGTGGTGGCCTCGAGGTCTTCTTCGGGGTCGGAAACGGCGGGTTAATAGATCGCTGGAGAGATTGACCGGTTTGCGACAGGTGAGAATTAGGCCAATTGACCCGACTAAAGACAATTCGAGTACAGTATCTCCAGACAAAGATTATGATCAAATCGCAAAAGAAGCGACTTTGTCAGCCCATGACGTTTCCAAGCGCACAGCGTCTCCGGCGGTTCCCACACGCGCTAAGCGCTGTAGCTCCCCCCAAACAAGTAACGTACCTTAACTAACGGTACCTGCGAATCAGCTGCCTGAGCTCAGCACCCGACGTAATCCTCCATCAAGTGCTTGTATGCAACCATTCGCAGCATCAACTCCATCAACAACGACGCCATCACGAACACCACTCAACCCTGATAACACGACACTTCTCACACCGAATCGATCGCTTTATCGTCACCTTTGATACTACGACATCATGGTTAGATGCTTCGTGAATAGGACGGAGGATGATGGCTAATGATGCGTAGTCTGCCCAGAACTCAGCTGGTATCCAACAGCTGCTCAACGTAGGATGCACCGAGCGCTTTTACTGCCATCTAACGGGAGGCTAATCTGCAATGTCAGGCTGAGCAAGATGCTTCCAAGATTGTCCAGAAAGGTGCGCTACAACCTCATCTCCCCGCTCTGTTTATAGCTTAACTAACAGCACTTTCCAGCCCGAGAATGTAAGCGCCATTTCCTCACGAGCCGATGAATCACCCATCTAACAGCACCGATCCATAGACCGTACCAAGCGCGTCAGGGAAGCTCGCGATGAGGCCAAGCAAGAGATAACCGACTACAAAGCCCAGAAGGAAGAAGAATATAAGAAATTCGAGGCCGAGGTACGATACTTCTATCCAAACGGCATATCGTTCATCTGAGCGAGATACGGTCTACTTCAACGATGGAACAATACTGATGGCCATACAGCACAGCAAGGGCAACGAGCAAGCCGAGGCCGAAGCGAGCAAGGAGGCCGAGAAGCAAATCAAGAGCATCCAGGAGGCTGGCAAGAAGGGACAAGCTCAGGTCATCAAGAACCTCCTCAACGCCGTCTTCGAGGTCAACCCTGTCCCTCCCACCAAGTCCTGAACGACGGAGCACCGCACATGTTTATAATTACGAGCGTTTCAGCTTGACACACACGAGAGGAGATGCAAATAGACGAGGAGGATTCGTGTTACAAGGACCAAATTGCGTGGTCCGCCCTGCAGCGTTTTCCCTTCTAAGGGAATCGCACATTTGGAATTATTAAGTTATTTTACTGGACAAACTCGACTAGAGTGCTCAACATGTCCCTCAGATCCTGGTTCTCCTCCGTCGTGTCTAGCCCGCCCAGCTGCTCCTTTAGTGTACGGCCAATTGCAGATACTTTTTCGTCGCGCTCAGCGAGGATTTGTCTGATCTTGCGTGCTGCTCCTGTATCTTCTGCTACTAACCAAGCGAGAACTGTATCGATGGTCTGTAGTGTGCAGAGACCGGCGTCGATTCTCCGCGATAGCCATTCTAGCTCTGCTGCCTCCCGATCATCTTCTGAAGTAGTGCCTTTCTCAGCGTCGTTTTGCTGCTCCGCTAACGAGACGCGAGCGACGTAGTCTCGTCGGAATTTGATGAGTTTAGAGATCTTCTCGTAGTCCTTTTCCACAAACTTGGCTAGCGTTCGTATCCTCTCCGCGGAATTTGCTGGGAGAAGTCGTAGCATCGAAGCGAAGATCTCAACAAGATGTTCTGCTAGTCGATGATCTTGCGTCTTCATGAAGAGTGTAAAAAGACCCTTGAGACCACCAGCCTCGACAATCTTTTGACAGACATCCACACCAGCGATACCGCCTGCAGCGTGGTTGAGAAGACGGAGAGCTGGCGATTTGCTCTTCTTCCCCTCCTTCAGCATGATAAGACAGAGCTCCACACCCTCTGCGTCGATGAATTTTGCTTTTCCTGCAGCTTCATCTGCTAGGCATGTTAGAGATGCGAATATGTTCTCCATGTACTCTTCTTCATCGCCGCCCTTGTCGGGATCGCGGCGTCGGTAGGGGGCGATGAGCTGGAGAAGCAAGTCAACAGCATCGAGATTTATAAGCTTCGTACGGTTTGCGACGGCCATTTGGGCGAGAATGGCCAATATTTCTGCAGCGTATTGCTTATTCTGGGAGACAGTGTCTTCCTTTCGTTGGATGCGTTGGAGGAGCCATTGTAGCAGCTTCTCATCCTCTCCTACGCGCTCAGCAACCGATTGCCGGGAGCACAGGTTCTCAATGAGTCCCAGGGCATGGTAGATACCGTTCCGATCTGACTCGTCGTCTTCGTTCAGGCGGGAGAAGTTGGAAACGAGCAGACCGAGAACATCTGCCTCCATCATGGCATCTACCAGCACGTTCCACTGCTCATCCTCCGCCGCGACATCTTCGTCTGTCAACTCGCCCATGATCTCGATCGCATCGATGGCAATATCAGTGTTCTCGTGCGCCAGCAGACCGACAACACTGGCTACGCATTCTAATTTGACGAACTCTGGGTACAGTTCCGGATGTTCGGACAGCAGCGACAGCCCCTTGATGTCGGCATCCAGATCAGCCTCACTGCCAATGAACTTCTGCGGTTGATCCTCGAATTTGGCGCGGAGCTCGGCATTCTTGTTGATGTGCCTCTCCAAGTTGGTCAGCGTTTTCCGCAACCATGCTGCATCGATCTTTTCAGGTGCTCGGCCAGCGTCGGCTTCCTCTACGTAGTCGAGAATCTCCGATTCTTGTTTTGTAATGCCACCGCCAAAGAAGCGGCCTTCGTCATCGTCGGGAGGTAGCTCGGGACCGAAATCTTCATCGTCGGCGGGTGGAGGCGCTGGGCCAGCTTCCATGTCTTCGTCTTGGTCTGGCGCATCGTTGACTTGGGCGTGGCGATTCGAGCCGTTGGTGTTTATCTTGGCTGATTTGTAGATTTCATCTAGAGACTGTAAGCACAAGTTTGCGACTAGGGAGTGCATGATTAGTTGAGACTTACTTGGATCTCGAATGGGATCAAGCTTGCGCTTCCCCGAGATGCCTGAGCTCTAGAATTTGTTAGACGCTATTGAACTTGGAGATTGAAGTAACAAACCTTGAAAATATCGTCAACGCTCGCCATGTCAGAAAGCAGTTGGGAATACGTGAGTGAGCGAAAGAAACAGTAGAATTTGTTTTTGGTATCTGTAGGCGACCAAACTATCCGTTCGCGATCGGCGATACCTTTCAGCGACGCGCTCAAGCTGATGATGTCTGATGTTGGTTACAATTATTACATAATGCAACGAAACGCGCTAAAACTGAAGCACGACAGGCGTGGTCCAGGGGGTCCAGGAGGATTCCGCACAGTGCTCCCGCTAAAGGCACAGCACACATTGGATCAGCCGATACTATGGAATACTTGGCCCCTGGGCTGGGGTCGGGAGACGCGCAGGTCAACTGCCGGTCACTCGGCATAATGCGCGCTATCTTGTCACAGATTAGAGACAGAGGAACGCATCCCTACAGTAGGGAACCGAACCGATACCTCCAAACCACCAACCAAAACCCCGAGATGCAGGTACGGCACGTCCCCTGACATGGATGGGCTGAGTTATCTGTTCCCTGAACTGGGCTGACTGGTCGGTCTGCCTTCTGGCACGAACTTGAGTTGTTTAATGTTTGACTTAAGTCTTTTTTACTTCTACAACATCCCCTTTTGTTTCGACAGCGAGTGTTGCATTGCATTGCGAATACGAAACGATAGACAGAGAGAGAAGCCATATCGAAATGGGAATGCGAATCCGCGACGATATTCAACTTGGGATCTACAACTTTCACAACGAGCATCTTGTACTGTTCTGTACCTGAACTAAGTTAATTGCGCCGGAAGCGGACCCCATCTCCACGACGGACTAGACACCTCACACAAACGAGCGACCACTCACTGAAGCACAAGTCTGTCACTTGGTGCTGCGCTGCCAATCGAGGTGAGGTGGGAAAGGCCCGGGCTTCCACTAACCTCCACTAACCTAAGCCTTAGCAGTCCAAGGTCGTCCCCTAAAATCGCCTACAACTGGAGTACAAGGGAAAGGGGGGAAATTGTTGGCTTCTTGGTGAGGATCCAGTAGTATCGCTGGACCGGATCGGATTGGATTCGTCCTGGCTTGGCCATTTTTTTAGAAGATCGATTCATTTCAAAGAGGATGCACGACGGTCAGATCTCGTCTCCTCCTCAATTTCTCAATCACAATCACAATCACAATCACCACCACCACCAACGCCCGAGCGCGTCTCCCTCTGCTACTGCTACCGCCTCCGCAACCGCTACAGTTCCGCCGCCTTGGGCTTTGCCTGCCTATGCGTCGTCCTCCGCTTCCGTATCGACCGACTCTAGACCAGCGACTGGTAGATCATCACATTATTATCCTCAGCGCGACCCGTCGAGATCTGCGCTTTCGCCCTCAGCCTCTCCTTCGCTAAACGTCCATCCTCATCACAGGCCCCCGGGTCCACGTCTGCCACGAACTTCCTCCCTTCTCCCTCCGCCCCATATCGAACCTTCGCCGAGAGCTGTAACTTTCCAGAGATCGGATCGCTTATCGCCCACTCCCACGCCTGGCAGCAACGGAAACGGACACGGGAACGGCAACGGGAACGGAATCCCCCACAACGCCGCCGAGAGCTCATGGTTATTGAGCCGTCTCTCTTCTTCGACCGTGTCCACGAATTTCAGTCGTGTTTCGGCGCTACCCCCCGGCGCCAACCACAACAATTCGCGACTCGGTAAAAGCCCCAGTATCGATGCGACCACTTTCATTGACAACTCTCCACCGCCTTCCAAACCATCCCCTCGGAAACTCCAGAAGAACCACCGACCAAGTACATCAGTCTCCAACCCCGACACCTTTGTTTTTAGGCCCTCAGAGGAACGAAGCCAGTTATTGCAATCCCTGCCGCTAATCGTAACATTATCGCCCTTGGAGGCGCCCGCTGCGCTAAGCGATATACTCAACGTTAAATCCGAAGGGGCTGGCCCTGGCTCTGGTTCGAGTGAGCCTGGACGATCAACAGGCGCCCGCCAGGAGGGACAGTCCCTGAAGCAGTCCGACAGTTCAGACTCTCCAGCGCGATCCGTTGCTTCAACGCCGGGCAGTGCACCTTCAATGGCTGCGTATCGACCTAATATGCAGTACGATCAGGACCAAGAGGCTTACCCGCCTCAAAGGGGGCACTCCAGGAGTCGATCTGGAAAGGGAAGCAATGATAGGGGGCGCGCCAAACCGCCATCTCAGAAGGCCATGTTACATCGTGCCTTGCAGAAGGCGAATACAGCGGTCCAGTTGGATAATGCACAGAATTTTAAGGGCGCACGAGAAGCTTATGCGGAAGCTTGCGACCTCCTCCAGCAAGTACTACAAAAGACAACTGCCGATGAGGATAAACGCAAGCTGGAAGCAATTGTAAGAACATGTCCAGTTGTCGACATTTCATACTAACTTGTATAGCGACGAACTTATACGAGTCGAATTGATGAGTTAGATCAAATGGCACCCTGGCAAGATGAAGAGACCAAGGCGCTGCCCGCCCGCCCTGAGAGTTTAGCACAGCATTCCGAGTCCGAGTCTGTATTACGATTGGATGATGATGATGATGAAGATGAACCTAATGATACCGCTGTCTTTGACACCGCTACAGCCACGAGAATAGATAGTCGCAGCCCTCAACCCCGAATTATCAATTCACCGCCACGGGATGATAACCAAGGCTATAAGAGACGAAGCGCTCAGAATAAGCCAAAACCTATCGTTACAAGTCTTGCACCTGAATCTGGACTTCTTCAGTCATCCTTCTCACGATCGCCAGTTCGACTTCGCACTCCTGAGCATTTCCTCCCACAACGACCCGCGGACGCATACATACCAGCTCCACTCTCCCCCAGACGCCCACTATCTCCAGCAAAAGAAGTCAATGACATGGACCAGCCCGTGCGAACCGATTTCTCCATGAGCCATGACCAGCAGAACGACCATGCGCAAGAGCAGAACGTGCCGCAAACGCTTTTCCGCGAGGACAGCATGAACTCTTGGTTGGATCCCATTGACGAATCAGGAGGCTCGACTGCATCATCTGTTCATTCACGCACTTCATCGCTTGGTTTCAGAAGGAAGCACATTCGGGGCGTTAGTGGAGAAACCGAGGCTGAATTCGATACCGCATTGGACGCAGCTATTGAGGCCGCCTATGATGATGGGTATGAGCCAATGAGTCCAATGGACCAGAGGCGAATGGTGTCGATGGACGCTGGCGAGGAAGCTGTAGCCAACGCTATGCGCAAGGTTGAACTTGCTCGTCAAAAAGTCAGAGAGACTGAGCAAGAAGTTTATGAGATGGAGAGGGATAGCCGTCCTCAACAGCAATACCAGTCTTATGAGTACCAAGGGACAACTAACGACTTTTATAACGACAACTCATCCGACGAAGAAGAGAGGATCTTGGATGAGATAGCACGAGACTACGGTCTCGAATCATATAGACACCGCCCACCACCACCTCGAGAGTCTGACTCTAGTGGTGTAACTTCACGCACCTGGCACAGCTCACAAGGATCAAATCCCCCAACGGGAGCTACCTCACTCTCTACTGTCACCGAAATGCCGCCACCTTTAACGAATCTTACACATGGGCCTGCTGCCCCCCCACCGACACAGTCTTTACCTGAACTACCTCAACGACCTGGATCTTCTGCGCAAAGTGTACGAAATAGACGACTATCTGGACAGAACCCGAAACAGCTCAAGATCGAAACCTCGAAACTCGCCCTTCCTATGCAGAGCTATGCCGACGCCAACCAGGCCAAGTCTGCTCCTCTGAGCAGTCAGAACGTTGACGCCACAGTTGAGCCGGATACGAAGGCTGCGAGTGCGAACCATAGACAACCTTCACCACCTTTGTTCGAAGCTAGCCCGACAGATATGACAGGCTCTCGACCTACACCATCGCCGTTTGGACAGCTAGGCTCAGAGAAGGGTGATGACGATATCACTAGCTCCCCCAATACGCGAAAACTGAGGAAGAATTTTTCGTCGTCGAGTCTTCGAAGTATGAAGAGTCGCAACATGTCATTGACACACCTGGAGGAAGGCTCAGATTTGTCTCCTGGAACCCCAGGAATCAATCCCTTTGGATCTCTCAATGCTCCGTCAATCCCAGCTCTACCTACGCCTCTTGCTACGAGCTTCCGCGAGCGATCGGAAACAAACGCGGCTGGACTATCATTGTTCGATGATCACTTCTACTCACCGACAAGCCCTGGCTCACCTAATCCTCTCATCTCCGATCCTCCAGCTCCCCTAGAGCCCTGTCCTACCGATTTCATGCTTCGACCTTTCTGGTTAATGCGATGTCTTTACCAGACACTGGCTCACCCACGGGGTGGTTACATCAGCAGCAAGCTCTTTGTTTCTAGAGATGTATGGAGGGTGAAGGGAGTGAAGCTCAAGAACATCGAAGACAAGGTGGCCAACTGCGATTTCCTCACAGCCGCTTTACTCAAGATCGCAAGGGTGGATACTTATGATGCCGATGCAGTCTTGGAAGAGATGCAATCTCTGGAAGGGATCCTCGAACAAGTCCAAACAGCACTAAGTCGCAAGCTTGGCAATGAAGTTGGCGTCCATGGGTCTGGAGCTCTGTTCAAAGACGCATCCACCGGCGATGGAGATGCGGCTGCAGGTGTGCCGCGATCAGCGAGTGTTTCTGGGAAATCCTCCTTCTCATGGCGACGTCTTCGTTCGAAGAACTCTGCAGTCGGACTCGGCGGCTCTTACATGAGTCGTGTTAACACGGAAACATCTAAGGATATACCCAGCATTGCCAGTCTGCCAATGACACCTACCCCAACGAATCGTCCCCCCAAGCGGGATCTGACACAAGTCCAATTCACAGGCCCGAACGCAATGTACATGAGCTCATTGGCACGCTTGTTTGATGCAGCTCAAGCTATTGGTAAGTTCAGCAGCTCAAGAGTATACTTCATATTCTAACCAGAAGTAGATCAAATAGCCAGACAAGTCGAGGATCCTGGATTGCGACACGCCGACAAGACACAGGTTGGTCTTGAGCTATGCACGCGACATGCAGCCGAGTTCTTTGGGTTCTACGTGTGTCGATTTGTTCTGTCGGATCTGGGATTGTTGCTAGACAAGTATCTCAAGCGTGGCAGTGAATGGGTTCTCACATGATTGGGATGAGAGATGGACTGAACTCCGTACGATGTAGATGAGATGACCTTGCAGCCAAAGAGATGGATGAACTTGCAATGCAGAAGGATGAACCTTGGGATGACGGAGACGGAACGAACTTGAACCTTTGGAATGGGAATGAAATGGAATGAATGGGTCGTTATAATGCATGGGCAAGGCGTGATGCATTCGGTTTTCTTGTTGGCCAAGTACTTAGATGTATCCCGCGTGACGGGAAAAGAGGCTCGATACCCAAGCGATCTATATGTTTCACTATTGAAGTTTAGTTTATGAATGGGATTGAATGAATTGCATTGTGATAGGTTCCTTTGGACGTAAGCGTTGACGGGGACTGGCAAACAATTGGTGATGTACAGTTGGTGTTTTGTGTGCACTACGCTATCGCTTGTGTTTGGGTAGGCAGTTGTTTCATGGTTAAGGAGACTTAATATCACTTACAAGTCCATGAGCTTTCTGCTGAATATTCTCCAAGTAGAACTTATGAGTGAGTGTATAATTCTATTCTCTCCCTTGAGCCCAGCTAAGATGCTCTCCGGGAATATCATGGAAATGGAATACGGGACGATGACAGGGGTACGTACCTCGACCACGCCAGAAGGATTTCGTGCATCATGGGGAAATCTTCAATCTCGAAT
The DNA here is from genome assembly GCA_014898875.1 of Fusarium miscanthi. Classification (NCBI taxonomy): domain Eukaryota; kingdom Fungi; phylum Ascomycota; class Sordariomycetes; order Hypocreales; family Nectriaceae; genus Fusarium; species Fusarium miscanthi. The sequence continues at coordinate 36,317 of JAAVUA010000387.1, forward strand.
TGCGCCTCAATTAACCGCCCAGTCACCTCCTCCTCAGCCATTGAATTGGCCTGAACCGCCGCCTACCTCAAACCTTGGCCAAATGCGCCCTAGAAAAGTCTAGATGAGCCTGGCTTGGAGCGTTGGCCGTGCCTGGAGTCGGCAATGCCTCTCACAAGCCCGCCTCACCACCCCCTCCCACATCCTCACCCCGAGGATATACACGAATCTCCGTCGATACGCTACGAAGCCCACGCCCGCTGAGCTCGAAGCCCGAATCGCCGCCATCCCCATCGAGAGGTACCGCAACTTCTGTATCGTGGCGCACATCGACCATGGGAAAAGTACGCTGAGCGATCGGCTGTTGGAGTACACTGGTACGATATCTGCTAGCGATGCGAACAAGCAGATTCTGGATAAGCTCGATGTCGAGCGAGAGCGAGGTATCACCGTCAAGGCGCAGACGTGTACTATGATTCACAAGCACAACGGGCAAGATTACCTGCTCCATCTTGTTGATACACCAGGCCATGTGGACTTTAGAGCAGAAGTTACGAGATCATATGCTAGTTGTGGAGGAGCACTGCTTCTCGTGGATGCATCGCAAGGTATCCAGGCACAGACGGTGTCAAACTTCCATCTTGCGTTTGCGCAGGATCTGGCTCTCGTTCCGGTGGTCAACAAGATCGACATGCCAGCTGCAGATGTACCCCGGGTCCTACAGCAGATGAAGGATAGTTTCGAGCTCGACCCCAAAGACGCCATCATGCTGAGTGCAAAGACGGGAAAGGGCGTGCCGGATGTTTTGCCCGCTGTCATAGAGAGGATTCCTCATCCTGTTGGCGATGAGAAGAAGCCGCTGAAGATGATGTTGGTGGATTCATGGTACGACAACTTCCGCGGTGTAGTACTGCTGGTGAGGTTATTCGACGGCACGATCAAAGCAGGCGATAGTGTTGTTTCTTTGGGGACCGGGATGAAGTACACTGTTGGACAGGTTGGCATTCAATATCCGCATGCCATACCCCAAGCGACTCTCAGCGCAGGACAAGTCGGCTACGTGTACTTCAACCCCGGCATGAAGAAGATCCAAGACGCCAAACTGGGTGATACATTCACCTTTGTCGGCTCCGAAGAAAAAGTCGAGCCCTACCCGGGCTTCGAGGAGCCCAAGCCCATGGTCTTCGTGGCAGCGTTCCCCACCGACCAGAGCGACTACAGCCGTCTGGCCGACAGTATCGGGCAGCTCGTCCTCAACGACCGAAGCGTCACGCTGCAGAAGGACCACTCTGAGGCGCTCGGTGCAGGCTGGCGCTTAGGGTTCCTGGGGAGTCTGCACTGTTCCGTGTTCCAGGACCGGCTGAGACAGGAGCATGGGAAGAGTGTCATTCTGACGGAGCCGACTGTGCCGTCCAAGATTATCTGGCCTGATGGGTCGGAGGAGGTGGTGTCGAATCCGGCGCTGTTTCCGGAAACAAGCAATCCCAAGGTGAAGCAGTCACAGCTATTCGAGCCGTAAGTCTGTCGAACTTGTTGCGTCGAGCGTTACTGATTGCGTCTGGTAGATATGTCACTGCTACAATCACAATGCCAGAGGAATATCTCGGCCGTGTGATTGAACTCTGCGAAGCCAACCGCGGCGAGCAGAAGAGTCTAGAGTTCTTCCATACAACGCAGGTTATTCTACGGTATGAGATTCCAACGGCCCAACTAGTCGATGACTTGTTTGGCAAGCTCAAGAGCGTAACGTATGTTTGTTTCTCAAGTACTTGGAGACTGTGCTGATGTGTTTGTAGCAAGGGATATGCAACGCTGGATTACGAAGATGCGGGTTGGCGAGAGAGCAAACTCGTCAAGCTGCAGCTGTTGGTGAACAGACAGCCCGTCGATGCGATCTGCAAGGTCGTTCACTCAACACAGGTTGATAGGCTTGGAAAGCAGTGGGTGACCAAGTTCAAGGAGCATGTTGATCGCCAACATTTCGGTACGTTGCACCTCCCCCAAACACGGGTTTCCATGTATTAACGCTCATGCCAGAGGTCGTCATCCAAGCTACAGCAGGTAATCGCATCGTAGCACGAGAAACCATCAAGCCCTTCCGTAAGGACGTGCTTGCGAAGCTACATGCTGCTGATGTATCGAGAAGAAGAAAGCTACTGGAGAAGCAAAAGGAGGGCCGGAAGAGGCTACGCGCTGTGGGTAATGTAATTATCGATCAGTCGGCCTTCCAGAGCTTCATGTCGAGATGAGTGCTGGATATAGTGTACTATAGTGTAATATCATGACTGGATGATGGAAAACAATGAACTGTTCTATGGCTATGTCCATGTGTCTGATGTACGTGGAGACTTGTCTGACTCTCAACACCAGTGTTACCAAGACCACATCCCATCTACTCCTTCGCCTCAGCATCATAACCAGGATCCTCCTCCGGCAGGTCAAGCCCCAGCTCAACAGGCTCCGTAAACGACAGCCCCATCCCTCCCGCCGCCGTCCCCTCGTGCTGTTTGATCTCCTGCCCCTCAAAGTCAAAAACACGATAATCACTATTAAAGAACCAATATCCCGCAACGCCCAATCTCAAGAATCCAGCGTGCGACACCACAAAAATGAGCTTCTCAGGTCGTTTCTTCAAGTCTTGTAGTGCACGCTGACCTCTGGCGAGGATGGACTTCTTGGTGTACCAGTATCGCTCTGCAGCTGGAGACGTCTTGTCTGGCCAGAGAGGATCGACGCTGGAGAAGTTTACTTTGGGGAAGGATGGCGAGACGGAGGAGAGGGGACTTCCAGTATCGCAAGGCTTGGAAGAGTTTTCTACTGATCGTGAGTTAAAATGTAAGGCTGTGAGAAGGTTTGGGATTACCTTGCCAGTCTGCGTTGCCCTCAATCTTAACACCCCGCTCAACAAGCCAACCCAGCGAAAGCATAGCAGTCTGCATCGTACGCCGCATAGGACTGACAACGATAGCTACATCGTCTACATTGCCAATCTTGTCAGAGAATGTGGAGATCAAGTTCTCTCTCAGATTAGCGCACTGCTCTTGGCCCTTTTCCGTGAGCGGAGGATCAGGCAGTGACCATTCTTGTACACATTGTCAGTGATTGAATTGGAGATTGTGCCAAGGGAGACTTATGAGCTACGTTGTGAAGAGCCTGAGCGTGGCGAATGAGGACAATCGTTGGAGCCATTATAAGTGTAAGTGATGATGTTGAAGTGAAGAGCGGTGATGGGGTCCGCTTTCGGAAGAGGGCGATTGGTCATGACGAGTTGAAGCTCAATTGAGTTCCAACGCGCATATACTTCAACAACAGCTTAACGTATCAGAATAAGATAGATAATAATTAGAGATTTATTATTATGATTACTCGTCTATATCCAATTGCAATTGTCTATCGCTTTGAATGCACTAGATCGCCAATAGAGCTGCGACGCCGATTATCATGCCCATTAGAGATGCTCCCTTTGACGAGGCTGCGTTGTCAGTCGATGATGGCGCAGCGGCGTCTGATGATGCTTCACCGGCTGTGGCTCGACCTTCAGCTGAGCTTGCGTCTGTGGTAGAGCTTGAATCAGCTGTGGTAGACGCAGCAGTAGCAGCAGTGGTGGTGTCCTTCGTGGAAGTGTCCTTTGTCGTTGACTCCTCTGTTGTTGAGCTCTTTGAAGCATCCTTTGTTGTTGACGCAGCTTCAGTCGTTGACTCAGTCTCCGCTTCCTTTGTACTCGTCTCCTTGGCCGTACTCTTGGCCTTTGTGCTCGTCTTTGTCGCAGCTGTTGTAGTAGTTGAATCCTCCCCGACCCTCTCCTTCACCCACTCCGCAACATCATCAGTAAACACATCAAAGTAGTTAAGATGCGTCTCGACCACGTCGCCCCCCGCACAAATCGGATCCGTCTCAACACAGTAATTCCTGAAAACATCCCCATAGCTCGCCAGGTTCTGCAACATGCCCGCCGGTCTAGGAAACAGTCCATTCTTTCCCGCGCCAGAGAGGACATTGAACGGCTGATCCTTGGTATGTCGGGTATCACCAAACACCATGGCCGCAACAATCTTGCTCCCAGGTAGTGTCTTGGGATTCAGGCCCTCTAGATCGGGCTCCACGCAGTTCTGGAAGAACACGCCGCCTCCGCCGCCGAGGATGTCGCCGACGACTTGGGCGCCCTGTGAGTAGCCGCTCACGACGAGTTTAGAGTCTGGGCATTTCTTGTTGTACGCCGTGATCTGCTTGATGCCGTTCTTGACGCCCTCGGTGACGGAATCGCAGAACGGGTCCTCAAGGGCATTCTGGAACTGGATATCCTCATAGTCGCAGCTCTTCAAGCCGCTGCAGATAGCGCCGGCGAGTTTTCCCTGTCGTCCTGGGTAGGGTTCATTGTTTCCCTTGGCGAGAAAGATGTGCACGTCTTTACAGTCGTCGCGTATGCCAATGGCATTGGCTGTAGCGGCCAGAAAGAGAAGTGTAGTAGTAGAGCTATGCATTTTTGATGATGTTGAGAGAAGGAAAGAAAGTAAACAAAGAATTTTAAAAAAAATGTCACGATAAAAGAGAAGAATACACGAGACGAGACAAGACAAGGAACGACGTTGCCGGTCACAGAACCTGTTTCATCAGCTGAACAAGGATCCCCTGAACTCGCCCCGGGTTTTACTCTATCTCGCCCACGGCCAGAGAAATATGGGACGATCGACTTTGGGCAAATTTGCGCTGCGATAACGGCTAATCAGGCTAATCACGACACGTCAAAAAGATGGGACTCGTTCGTATACACGAGTCTAGTTGATTGTCTTATCCACTTGAGATGTCATCCAGAAGCCAATTGAGCTGGAATGATCTGATTCGATGTTGCAGAGAATGTCTCTTAAGCGAGTGTTGACTGACTCAGTTGAACGAGAAGCCATGACTAGCGGAAATCTCTTCTAATTTAAGCTTCTTGGTCCAACTGTTCACTAGACCATCTGGATCTCGTTTAGCGATTGCCGAGCCTTGACGTCTCTGAGATACCATCCTCGGTCTGGTTCTTGAGCATCTCATCGCTGCCATCTCAATCGCCGAGACTCTCATCGAGTTCCCTCTTCTCTGCTTCATGAATGTATATCCTTATCTTCATTTTGTCGCAATCCCTGCAAAGCTGTTAAATTACACTTCCGGGTTCATCAGAATTTATGCGAAACCGCCAGTGGTTGCTTCGTAGCTGTATCATAACTGCTCTGCACGTCAATGAGGGTTCGCCGTCTTCAGTCTTCAGCGTCTGGCCCTCGATCTCTAATGCAGACGTTCTCACTTCAAGATTCAAGGCTGCTCAATTGACGTATACTGGTTGCTGAATTGACTTGCTGAGAGTCGGCATCTTCGTGGCCCCGAGTCGTCCATAAAAACTGACCTCTAGACGTCTGTGTAGGTAGAAGTTGGCCAGCACATTAAATGTGTCATGATATAAAACTACGAGGGCCAATTAAGACTTGGGTGAGGTTCGTTGGCGATGGTGATCAGTATTGAACTGGTAGGTAGCTTAGATGATTATGTGTATATGGCATGCTTTGATCATAGGTAGCGAGGATACTGCGTCCAGGGCCTGCCCAGAAAACTTGATACTGGTCGAATAGGTATGTCACAGCCGTCGATGCGTTATTAGTCAAGTTTACGACCGACTTGAGTTTATTATCAAGCTGTACCGGCTGTACCTGGGATGTAGGCATGGTGAGTGATGCAAGGCAAGATACATTGGCAGTGATATTGAAACACGAGAACCTGCGAAGCTTTTTAATATAGGTAATAAAAGCGATGCTGAGCAGGCCGATCTGAGTTTATATCTGTCGAGTGCTTTGTCTACAGCTGGATCTGGTGGTCTGGATAAGGTTGATACAGCCGAGACCACAGACACTAAAAGAGACTGGCTTGATAGACAGAAGATTACGCCTAACGAAGTTCAGAAGACAAATGGGCCCCTTGCGTATTCCCAAAAACATCCTCGAAAGGCAGCGGCACGGTCGTTTAAATGGGTATGATACTTGAGCTACTGAGGAGCCTGGCCTCTTCGGCAGCATCTGGGCTCCCCGGCCTGGCAGGATACCTAGCAGGCTTCAGCAACCATAGAGAGTTGCGAGTGTAAAATCTGTCGGACTGTACACCTCCGTTTGTCGATGAATGACTTGGAGCTGTTCCCCTGAAGTAACAATGAGCCAGAGGAGTAGCCTCCTTCTACAACGACGTAGGGAGGATGTTCAGACGCAATGAATGACACCAGAACAAAGTCACGTCTGATCACTTTGGCATAAAGCAGAACAGAAAAGAGCCCTGTTAGATAGAGGTGGCTAAACTTGGTCCTCCCAAGACGTAGTGAGCCCAGGAGAGAGTCCCCCTGAGGGTCCCCTTATACAGTGAAGTTGGGGGATGCTCAGACGCAAGAGATCAGATCAAAATCAAGCCAGATTAGTTAGATCAAACTGAACAGAAAGATGCTCAAGGTAATAGGCTCATTGAGAGGCGGCGAACCTTGGTCTCCTGGAGAAGTATCGAGACGTGAGGAAGTTTCCATCTTCCAGCCCAGGAGGCAGCGCGCTCGCCGTAGAGGCAAGTGTCAGAATTCTACAACGGCTGTGGCATGGCAGTGCTAATTAATCTCGGCTTTGTGTTCATGTTTGTTCAGTGGATGAAAACACGGTGACGAAAGTCGGTGATTCAGTGGTGACTGACGCTTCTGCATGTCACTCGAGGTTAACAGGTAGCTGAGTGCCATAACCTGATTCATAACGATCGTTAATTGTTCACTACTGGATGACTAAAGATAAAAAGGCCTAGTTTCCCAAAATCTCATCCTTTTTCTTCTGAAGCAAGTAGTAATACTCCTGAATCGGGGTACTCTTGGTCGGAACCCTCTCCCCCTCAAACTTGCCCTTTCCATGCCCATTGAAGTGAACCTTCCAAGCTACTCGTCATTAGCACACAACATCACGTAAAAGGAGTGAACCAAACTTACTGCTTGCGTCGAAGCCGAGGTATGACCAGCTATCGTTGAGGTAAGCCTTCTCAGTGCCAACCTGGATAGTCTTGACAGTTCCCATTTGCCCAGGCGCAGGTCGGAGCTCCTTGAGGTCTGCGACGAGCTTGATGAGGCCTGTGACGAAGGCGAGGGCGACGTCTTTGGCGATGCATTCGTGCTGGCCGTAGCTGAAGGCCGAGACGTCTTCTTTCTTGCGCTGGGGGTTGAACTTGCCCGCGTCGGCAACTTCCTTGGGGTTACGGCCAGCCTCGCCCTGTTCATTGTTAGATATGATAGACTTGTGATGGGAGCATGACTCACGAGCATGAGAACGACGGCGGTGCCAGGTTGGACGGCTTGGCCTTGGACCTCACCAGGTGCAGTCGCAACACGCACGTTGCGCTGAGAGCTCGTCATGCGTTGAGCTTCAGCGACGTAGGCGTGGAGAGTAGCATCATCGCCCTTCTGGGCAATGGCCTGGACCTCAGCCCAGATAGCCTCATTCTCGGGACGAAGGAAGAACGACAGAACCTCGTAGAACTACACACCATCAGCGCACGATCTTCACTTTGCACTCAGACTTACAGCAGTGACAGGAACACCAATACCACCAAAGGCAGTGAGCCAGAGGTTATCAGTGACCTGGTCAACATTGTTCCCCTGCCCAAGCAACTCCTCCACAAGCTTGAGACCACACGATCGCAGCGAATCCTTCTTGAGGTACGATCTGGCGCCGATCCTGTTAGCAACGGCATTTACCAGTCCAATACCTCGAGGACGTCCAGCGTCAGCCTCCGCGACAATAGTCTTTGTAGTCTCAATCACTCTCTTCGCACCCTCTTGAGCGCGACGACGACGGTTCCATGCCTGCCCTGGATCATTGTTGTTAACGCCCCAGATACGAATGTCGAGAAGACTGCGGTAAAGCTCTGCAACACCGAGTTTACCATCTGGGTTCTCGTCGGTCCGGAGATCAAAGTAGAACAGATCAGCGAGGAGTTGCGTGTTGAGAGGGATGGCCACATCGCGGATGATGTCGATCTGATCAAGGCCCTTCTTGAGAGTGAATGTCTCCTTGTTAATGAGCTTGGTACCCTCACGCTCAATAAAAGCATGGACGGCATTGTGCATGTTGGGGATCTTGCTCATCGCCTTGGAAAAGTTGGCGCGATGTGTGTAGTTCTGAGGCTGGTCACCCGCAAGCATGAACCAGCCAAAGTCCTTCTTGCCAGGGAAAAGAGTGTTGAGAGGCTTGAGCCAGGGGACGACGTATTGCTTGGTGTTGCTGAGGATCTCCTTGATAGCGGGTCCTGAGGTGAGAACGGCGACCTTTGGGGGTGCCTTGGGGTCGTCGAGAGTGTACTGGTCAAAGGTACCGATCTCTTTGGCGATCTTCTCGTTGGCGCTCTTTGTATACATGGGCTGCATGACTGCAACGGAGTTGAAGGGGAACCAGTTTGGCACACCGCGCTGGATGAGCTTGTAGAGCATTGAACCGCCCAGAGTCTTGTAGTCCTGCTGGACTTCATTGTAACCCCAAGCAGTGAGGTTCGACACGGTGTAGTCAATGGTGTTGAACCTGTCTGAACGAACAAGCGTCACAGCATCGGACAGAACAGCTCGACCAACTGAGTAAGTTGGCATGATACCAGAGCCAGGGTTGCGCTGAGGCTTGATATCCTCGATCATGAGACCAGGATACAGCTCAACCATATCGGGATCAGTGTACAACTTCTCCAGGATATTCGCAATATCAGGGTTCGAGTTGATCTCGCTGAACGAATCATAGCGCTTCAGACCAAAGAACTCTCTGAACTCATTCAGCGAAGCGCATTGCCACTTGCGGCCCTGGATGATACCCAGAACCTCGACGACCTTGAGAGCCTTGGGGACCATGCGAGCGCCGAACGTGCCAGCAGGATCCTCCATAGCGTCCTTGAGAATACGGACAAGGTCCTCATCCTTGAACGTACCGTTAGCTTGACGCTCTAGACCATCAAAGGTACGAACGCTAGGGTCCTTGGGGGTATTTTGCTCAAATGTGAGCAGAGCCTGTCCAAGTTCCGTCCAGCTGACGTCCTGAAGATCCTCAGCCTTGCGGCCGGGGAAGAGCTTGAGGAAGAAGTTGTTGATCCACTTCTCGTCTCGCTTGGAGATGCAAGAGTGAAAGCGGTAGAGGAGGTTGAACTCAACGCTGACCTGGTTGCCAACGCCTCGGGGGACACCTTCGCCGTCGAATTGCTTGTCGATGGCAACACGAGGATCGAGAGTCCAGTCACTCGCGGAGTGGTGAGTGTTGGTGATGGCACGAAGATAGTCGTGCAAGCAGATGTTGATGTACAAACCACCAGTGATCAAGCGAGCCACATTGAAGAGATCATGATCTTGCTTCGCAATAGCCTTTGCCTTTTCTACCTCAGAAGCATTGGGCGGCACTGACATAGAGAAGCGTCCGTTCTCATTGATCTTGAGCAGAATGTCAGCCACGTAATTGTGGAAACGGCTGTACAGCACAAGCATGACATTGACACCTGCGGGTTGACCAAGAAGACGCTTCTCATGAAAGGTATCGGGCTTGAGCTTACCCTCCTTCATGGTACGGATCTCAAGCTGATCCTTCAACGAAGAGCCATAAAGGGGAGCAAGATCAAGATAAGATGAGGTATCAGACTTGTTCATATCTGTACGGTTCGTACGGAAGATATCGTGAATGATAATTGCAGCGTGGTAAAACAGCATTGACGAAATACCCGCTGGATTCTCCTGAAACGTCGTCTCATCTCTCGCCATGAGAAGATCAAACAACAGACCAGGATCAGGCTTAACACCGTGAAGTTTCTTCTCCGATTTGACAGACTTGGCATACGGTGTACCAGCCCTGCCTAGATTAGGCTCAAGGATGTTGTTAAAGCTGCCGTCTGGCATACGATACTGATGAAGGCCATCTGGAGCCTGGGGCACTTGCTCTCGAAGAAGAACATCAGTGCCGGGGACTTTGAACTCGATTGTATCATAGAGGTCGCAGTTATGCTTGTGAGCTGGCTGTTCAGAGTTGACGACATCGTACTTGACGTCGCCACCGACGTAGCTCAGGGGCGGGTGCTGAAGATTGCCCCAGAGGGTGTCGATGAGCTTGTTTGTGAGAGCTGTACGAGCTTTGGAGGATGCAGGAAGGGCAGTGAGGATACCGATGAGAAGTTCAGTGGTTCTTCATCTGTTAGCTGTGCTCTCTTAAACATGATGTAGGTGAGTGACTTACCCCTTCTTGTCGTCGAGAGGTTGGCCCTTTTGGAGAAGTTCCTTGACAAGACCGAGGAGCTGAGCAGGACTAGCTTGGCTTCGAACACCAGCAAAGTCCTTCATGAGGTCCGCAACGAGTTTCTCAGGGTTATTCAGAAGACTCGCCGGATCTTCCTTGGAGTCCCCGTAGGACTCACCAGCCTGAAACTTTTCATTGAACGACATGATGAAGAAAGCAGTGTGTGCAGAGAAAACCAAGCCCAACTTCCTTCAGCGGCATCTCAAACTCCCCATCCTTTATACCAGATATGTCACTTGTAGCTCCTCTCACGAGCGGTCACCACATCGTGGACCCTCGAGTGTCAGTGGCGTCGGGTGGAACGAGAGCTGATAACACAGTCTGTCCAATGCAAGCTCTCGTATTGCCAACGCGGGATGCAGGCTGAGACAATGACGGAAGGTGATAAGCTCGTCTACAGCTTTACCGGGATGAAGCTCTGAGAATGAGGGGCTATCGAGCAGCAATGTCTCACAGGCTGTTTTCGTTTTGTGTGTGAAACCTTGCTGCGAGATCTTTCAAGTTTGGAAGAGAGGGTGTGCAGTGGCCTCAAAGATGATCTGACATTTCAACTACCAAACCTGCAGTTTGCATTCCTTTGATTCTCTTGCTATTCACCAGCTCGACCTCTCTTTGTTCTCAGTGATACCGAACTAAGATAAAGTTGAGCTACGTTTCGGATCTACGTAACATCTCACCTCACCTCAGAGATTACCTTTTCCATCAAAATCTCCTAGCTCTACCGCCAATGCAGGCGGTCCGTTCCGACCAACCAGCGCGGAGCCCCCTCGTCCACGATTGGCTGAGCTCCGTCTGCCGAAGCTAGACATTTGCTGACGGGCGTTTATGCCGTGCAACCCTATGAATGATCGTCATCGGGCCGTCCGGCAAATAGCAGGTGCCGAAGCGAACCAATGTCTCAGTGGGGGGATGTTGTCAAGTGAGGGGTTGTGAGACCTGCATCTCATGCCTTGTTTGATTTGCTGGTGTTTGGAATACATGCATGGGTTGTGAGGGGGAGATGAGAAACAGTAAAAGGGAATACAGATCTGGATTTTAGGCAGCGAGCTGGTGATCAGAAGACATTGGCAGATATGGGTGACACAAGTTGTGCAGTGATAGATGAGTTGGAATCATATCATGACAGATCATCAGGCTATTATCGGGTTAATTTCAATCAATTGGTTATGTTACACAGACCAGAGACATCTTCTCAGTACCAACCCCTCACGACGATCTCTTCTCATCTCCCAGATCTCTAGTCTATCTAGCAATGCTTACCTGCACTCTGCAATAACACTCCTACTATTACATCAATCTCACCAAGACAAAAAGAAGCAAATGAACCAGTACATAACCTCCCTCCGAAACACCAGGGTCCAGCCCAAGTACATCATGCAGCTACCACAGTCACCGACTTTCACAAGATCGGAGTCGTGCATAGCTCCCCGCCTCTCAATCAGCAACAATGGAATTGTGGCGTGTCGAGCATCAACTGCAGCAGATCGTAAACAGAAATCAAGTCTCAGCCGCACCGTATCACAACATGCTCAATTCTCCTCTCTTTCCCCCTCACCGAGCCGTGCCTTGCCCAGGCATTTCAGCCGTCTTGGTAAAAAGCGAGCTTCTCGTGGCTGGCTGAACCGAGATGCCAAGGGCGAATCACTATTCTCCGATTAGCATCCCTACAGTCGTCATTCTTGCAAGGGAGGAGACAACAATGCATGTGAATATCTCGCTCTCTGTACTGTATACATCTCTCCTCCCGTTGCAGGTGTGCTATGCTACACGGGCCGGGAGCCCAGTGGTACAGGCAAAAGAACCACGCAAGGGATTCCGCCGTCTCCGCATAAAGGAAGCATAGCTGGCCCCCAGACACTGGATCCCCGTCTCACCTTGGAAACTCACCCATCATTCTTCTCCCAAAGATGCCTCACGCTGAGAATGAAAACACCGAGTCTACGGAGCCCAAGAAGCTCATCCTGTGCTTTGACGGCACGGGAAACACGTTCAGTGGCTCCAATGCTGATACCAATGTTGTCAAGATCCTTCGAAAGTTGGATCGAAACAACAAGAACCAGTTCCACTACTACCAGAGTAAGATACCAACCATTGAGTCGAGATGCGGATGCTAACTGTGTATAGCTGGAATTGGTACATATGACATCAATGAAACGTCTGTGAACAAGGGTCTCTTTGGTGAATTTGGGAGTAATATCTCAAAGACAATCGATTCAGGCTTTGGCACCACTTTTGACGCTCATGTCATTGCTGGCTATCGCTTTCTCATGCGTTACTATGAAACTGTAAGTCTCGCCTCCCGAACACCAACTTCCTCAATTGACGTTGTGAAGAATGCAAAGATCTACGTCTTTGGCTTCAGTAGAGGTGCCTACACGGCCAAGTTCCTCGCCAGAATGGTCAACAAGGTCGGACTCCTCTGCAAGGGCAATGAGGAAATGGTCCCCTTCGCCTACCGTCTTTATCAGCGCTACCTTCAAGGCGAGATAAAAGACAGCGAGCATGCCCAGTGCACTTCCAAGCACAGCAGCTCAGACACTGAAGCCCCATCAAACTGCGACACGACACAGCTTCTGGGCACAAAGCCTGAGGATGTCAGTGAAGAGACTCAGGATGCCTCCAACGAGATTGAGGCATTCAGCCAGACGTTCTGTCGCAAGGAGACGAGCCGCGCCGGTGAAGAGGAGAACATCAAGGTGTTCTTCCTCGGAATCTGGGACTGTGTCGCTTCCGTCGCGGTTCTCGAGCGTAAAGCAAAGATGCCCGTTCCCGTGACAGGCACAGCGACACATGTTCGTCACGCTGTAGCCGTTGACGAGCGTCGCGTCAAGTTCAAGCCCGCTCTGTTAGCACAAGACATCAGAGCCGCAGTGCACAGCCACGATGATGAAGAAGACATCAAGGAAGTCTGGTTCCCTGGTAACCACGGCGATGTTGGCGGCGGATGGCCCGCTCAGCCTGACGAGCAGGAAGATGAAGCGGAGAAGCCGTCTTTCTGGGGCCGTATCAAGAACGCGTGGCTGACGAGAAAAGCTGGCAAGGCGAGTCAGAACCTAAACAAGGATAGATTCCAGATGAGTGACATTCCGCTTGAGTGGATGATCCGCGAGGTGAAGAAATGTGGCGAGATGGACAAGTCGCTGCAGGCGGAAGTGCATTGGTGCCATAGCCTCAAGCCGTTTGAGAGGAGTATGGAAGATCCTGTCAAGCGAAGAGAAGCGACGCATGGATTTATGCACGACTGTCTCGCCTTCGGCTACGGAACAGCCTTCTTCAAAGTCCTCATGTGGAAGTTCATGGGTAAGTCCCCCCAGACCATCTCAATCCCAACTAACACGTCCCAGAATGGCTGCCTTTCTTGACGCGTTGGGAACTCGACGACACGACAGATGCCAACGTCAAGCTCCTCGGCTGGAAGCCCGTGACATTCCCCCCTAACCAAGGTTCATACCGTGACATTCCCCGCGGCGCAGTGCTCCATCAATCTCTCCTCGACCGACTGCAGGAGTTCTCGAGCTACACGCCTGGGAACAACCACGGCGACAAGACGGTTGCCTGTTTCAAGGGTCGTAACAAGGCGTTGGTGTACAATGAGAAGGAGGTTGAGGGTCTGTCGGAGGATGTGAAGGCGCAGAAGTTGAGTGAGTCGCACTTCACGATCCATACCGAGCGGGACGCCGAGGGGAGGGACAAGTTGATCTGGGAGGAGGACAAAAGGCATCAGACGTATGACTTCAATCCCCATTTCAAGGGCGCTCTGCACCCTGCAATTGTTCAGTAGTGGAGGTTCGTATGGGACGGGAACGTTGGCAATACGGTTGCTTAACGGTATGGACGGTGATTTTGCTGGAAGGTGTAACAAGAGTAGGGAACGGTCTGCCATTTCTAGGCTAATATTGTACCAATTTGGGGGATTACCATCTTCAATCATATCGAGTCATTCCAAGAGAAGTGCTAGCCAGTCGTATCCTACGCCGCTCACCCTCGTGCATTCACTTTGTTACTCCAAAGTTGAAGATATCGGGCCAAGAACCTTTCTCGCCGCCTTCGTGATGGTCAAGCAGAGTGTTTTCATTTGGAGACGGGCAAGCAGACTGATATGTTGATGGGCAGTCAGGCGCCGTTGGCAGCGCATGCCATCTCGTCTGTCGCTCTTCCAGCCGCTCAATGAACGCGACGAATGACTTGTCACGATGGTTCTCAATGCCAAATATCTCCGATTTCATGACATTGTACATGAGACTCTTCCACTGTTCGGGCGACACTTCAATCGGGACCAACACTGTATCATCAGCGGCAAGCGATTGACCAAAAGGATTGAGCGCGACCTTTAACCTTTCGCCCTTGTCAGTCGCTTCAGTTGCCTTTGCATCAATCGTCTTGATGAGCCTGACGTAGGATTCAGCAATGCAGACGCATAGAATGCCCAAGATGCCCGCGTTTTGCAGCACGGATGAGAATCGCATGGGGCATTTTGGGCATTCTAGAACATCTGTTGCGCGCTCGAACGTATTTCGCAGGGTCGCAAGATGATCGGGGACAAATAGTTCGGTATGGACTCCGAGGCGATTGAGGAGAAGATAGAGGATCGACTGGCATGCGCATGAAGCGTTGATGTCTGTCTGTGTGAGGATGTCGCTGTGAGGTTGCGCACTGCGGAGGGTTAGAAAGCGGAAAGGATGGCTCGATCGACGGATGTCTTACGGGGCAACTCTCTCAAAGTCCGCGAGATATGGCGGTATATCTGTATTAGCTTCACGATGGCTCGGGCGCTCTTCTGTGATGATCGTTATTCGGGCGAGATTCGACTGCGCTGGTGATGGTCCGCCATCATCCCGACGAGCAGGACTGGACGGTGCGCGCGCTATCACACAGGGCCTCTTGGGTCTACCAGCGCGTTTCTGCAGAGAGTAAACACACCCTCGATTAGAAGCGGTGCATTTCGAACACACCGGGTATTCTCCTGAGCATCGGACCTTTCGCGATCCTAGGGGTTTGGGTACGGGTAAGCCAGCTGAAACCGATACTCGACGTCTTGTCACTTACTACATTGCTCGCAGGAAGCTCTGGCCCGACCGGGTGTAGAAATCCTTGTGGATATCGCTGGCGACGGCATTTTTGTAAGGAATTGTCGTGATAGACTCGAGATTGAAGACTCTCGACGTAGGGAACGATCGATGCGATCCACGAAATGCACCGAACGGGAATTTAATGTTCTGAGCGAAGCCCGCTTCTGGATTATTTGCGCCGGAGATCAGTGTCGGATGGTTTTACGCGGACGATTTCTAGCTGAACTCTCATGATCATCATTTATGGTTCTTGAGATGATGGAAAAAGAATACAAGTAACGAATTTAAACGAATGCAATGGTCTAATGATCTATGCAAACAAAACGCATCCGTGAGCCTGAACTCCAAAGCGAGACTCACCAAGAACAGAATCGCAACACCAAACTAAATTACGTCAAAATACATTCCGCTATCCAACGCATATGCAAGAAGCTGCAATATAAGTGCATGTGGTTATTCTATCGTTTCCTCTTCACGTTGCTACCCCCCTCCACCTGTCGAGCTTCTTTGGTGGCAGTGGACTTTCGCTTCATCGAGACACCACCGGCAGGCTTCTCTGGGATATGGCCAATGGACTTCTTTGTCGTCCGCTTCTGGATGGCCCTCCAGTTGAAGAGTGCCGGATCGTACGGAGGGTAGTAGTCCATGTCCCCAGGATCCGAGGTATCGTAGGCGAGCATAGGGAGGAAAGGTCCCTGCATGCCTGGACGAGGACGGAGGCTGTTACAGCGCTCTGCGTCGCGCGATATGACCGATTCGCATTTCTTGAGTGGTGGTTCAGCCATTTCCGCAAAGCCATTCATTGATTTGACCATCTGATGGAAACACTTCAGATCCCAAGCTGCCATGCTTGCAAAAACCCAGCGCGGTCGCATCCCGCCTTCGGGGCCGAAAATGTGTGGAATCGTCCAGGCGTGGCTGAAGTCACCCAGAAGGCCCTCGTAATACTGCTGAGACTTGAGGTCCCGTACAACAATACCGCACTTATGGAGCTGCCGAAGATCGCGAAACATACGCGGTAGATGTTTGATCTGTCGCTGTTCCGCTTCTCGTTTCATTCCATCTGTACGCATTCGGTGGTCGGGGATCCAGTCTTTGACGATAGCCATGATGGGCAGGTGGACTTCATCCTCCCCCATCTCCATCACATCTAGCGTGAACCATTCTTCTTGGGGATGGCTGTCTCCCATCGCGGCTCGTATATACTCGTCGAACTGAGCAAGGTTTAGGCGTAGATAGCCATGCGCTTTCACCGCGAGGTGCTCACGGCCCAACTCCTTGAGCCGACCGTAGGCGCGACACTCGTTGTTGAAGGAGGTCGCATGAAGACGTAGACTGTCGACCGCATGCTGCGGCATCTCCTCACTGGCGGTCAGCCGCTCTCTCTCTTCTCTGTCAACGGCAAACTTATCCATCGGGGCCATGTGGAAGTTCGGCTCGTCCACATAGACAGGGAAGAACTGGGCGCGTGTTAGCAGCTGGCATGACGGTTGTGTTCGCTACACCTACAAATTTGACGACATAGAATTTGCCATCAATCTCGGCCTTGAGAACGACTGAGTGACAGCCAGAGCCAAGATATTCCAGGAACTTGAAGTCGTGCTTTGAGAGATCATCGGTGAAACACTCCAGCTTTGGGCCTTCACATTCCGGCAGCGGTTTGAGAGTAGGCATCGTCAAAGAGACAGAGGAAGCGACGTTGAAGCGAACACGAACGATGAATAAAGGCCAAGTTTCAAATCTTATTGCCGTTTGTTTGCTTGCTTGCTGGTCAGGATGTTTTTCTGCCTTGTAGCTGTCCTGGTTTCAGGTAGAGGAGGCTTGAAGGGCTTCTTCGGGAGTTTATTAACTTGGAGCCAACAACACCAAAACACAGGGCGAGGAGCGTGTTCAGACACGACAAACCGCTGTATCTCTTTCACTCGTCCGCTCCTTGTTCACACACATTCTTGAAAAGAAAAGGAATCCGGAAATAGCATCTCAAAAAGGGGGGGCACCAGTAACCAACAACTGAATGCGCAAAGAGCGGCGCAGCCGACCGTGTTTTTCTTTGTCGGCACCAGGGGACATTTAGCGGTCTTTCTAATGACATTAGTGTGTTATTAGCTGTCAGCATGGACCATCAGTCACTGACAGCTCTGCCAGTAGAAAAGAGATTTCTTTGTTACACAACCTACCATACCGCAGCCTCGTTTGGGCAGGAAACCCGCAGCAACGCTCCCCTCTCATCAAAACACAGCGTATCTTCGCTTTCCGCAACAGGCCGTCCCCTATTTCTCATATCACAAACCGATGAGCTTGGCACGCCTCAAGCAATCAAACGGGGCCGCCATAACAGCAGGCTTGAGTCTCGTATCAAACGGTCGTTGCCTTGCCGTTGTGGCGGTCTGGAGTTATTTACGGTAGCTTTTAATGGCTTAGATAGCTGATCGCCCCGTCCACCGTATCTTTTGGCACGTCCCATCACAAAGTGTTTGGGTCACAGACTGATGAGTCTGGCATGACAATTCCACGCGCTATAACAGCAGGCACTTGGCCACGTTGAACAAATCGGCCGACTGGATGTATTTCTTGTTTGTTGTAATTAAATGTAGACCTGGCTGCCGATCTGATGCCCTGTCCTGACTCCCGTCCCGCAATGTCCTGTTTGCTCCTACAAACGTGGCTAAGCACTAACGGACCAAGTGTGCGAGTGAATCTATTCTGGATTTATATGAGAAGTGATATTTCACAGTTTCTGGTGTCTCTATTGAGGCAGGACGCCTAAGGCAGAAAGGAAGACATGTCACATTTCGTTAATGCTTTCATGGTGAGAATGATGTAGGGTCCCTCAACCCACTCATGCGTACGAACAATCATTTAAACACTTTTTATAAGGCCAATATATCCCCCAGTGAGCACGACTGCTTCTCTCTGCTTTTTATCCCAATCCCTCTTTTCGGTATTATACTCTGCTGTTAATCTTTGCCACCTTTCTCTGTGCACACCGTCTCGACCACATACAGCATGAACTTCCCGACTGTTAAAGGCACTCCCGTGCACGCCAGCGTGATCCAGATCGAACACAGTATATCGATCATGGATGCTCTCTCCCTCCCGAATTCCCCTCTTAGTGCAAGCAACACCACTTCGTCGTCTGTTAAAGAGGACATGACCCGCCAGGCTGTCAAGGAGGCAACGTTGGCTCACTGGGCAGACTTTAGCCTAGAGATCCTCACCGAAGCCTACAAGAACATGCTCGAACAGGCGGTCATGCCGCCTCCCAGAGTGAAGAATGGCAATTTCGACATCCGCACGGTTCATGATGCCACGACGATGTTTATTGAACACCTCAATCCACGACTCGAGAAGCCCATCAGTGTCGGCGCCGCATTTTTGGGAGCTCAATTCACTCGCCAGTTCCCAGCTGTCGTGGTCAAAGTGGGCAACGATGTTGAAGCCTACAATCCTCCTCTGTCCTTCGTGACGGAAGATGGTTCTCGGACTCTGGTTGTCGGTCTCGTCGTCCACGCCAAGGCATGGAACTCAAACAAGTTGTTGTACCGCGATACTGCGGTGTCGAAACGCCCCATTTTGCGTATCGCCAAGTATTGCCTCCTCGCCCACACACGCTATGGGTTCATCATGACAACGGACGAGATCGTGGTGGTTCGGATCAGCGGCCATGTGTTTGATACAAGAGCGCCTTGCCATGTGGAATGGCGGGCCATTCCGTGGGCCGCGCAGGGCCCCTATGAGCTCACCGTTTGTCTGTCGATGTGGTCTCTGGTCATGCTCAGCCTCGACGACCTGCGCCTGTCAACCTCCCCATCCTACAACAACCCGCCTCCACACTACATACCAACCCGCCGATCTCTGAGTGTCTGGTGGCGTTACCAGATCCCTGGAGGATATTTCTACCGCCATCCTTCCTCTGGCCGACGCGAGGCCGACCTTCCAGAAGGATCTATGTTTGAAGACGCGCCCAATGAGACCTCCTCTTGGACCTCTTGAGAGTCTTCTCAATATCTCAACACCAAGATTTGCCGACGTCGACAACTCAGCATTCCTCCTAATGTCGACACCTGGTACAGGTCTAGTCGTCCTGATCTAGACGCGGCCATACAGTGGAGATGGATAGTGCTTGTTTTCCTCGTTTCTTTTTTATTTCTTTCTTTTGTAGTGTTCTCTGTCTTTTCTTTCTCTCATTGCTTTGGTGGATAATTGTCATGGCGCAGCACAGTCCTTACCTTGGATCCCATACTGTTTGTCTTGTCTTGTTTTTATTTTCACTGCCGTTTAGATACCACAATCAGGCAGTCGCGTTCTTTCATTGTTTCATAGAGCCATTTATGCATAGCATTATAAACATATTAGCATTGACATTAACTCGCAGTCACTGCTGAGTTATGAGCGTTGTGGCAAAGCTTGTAAGTAGCGAGGAATAAGATTGTTTTAGCATATCAGACTTTCTAGAATTATGGCCTGGCAGAAATAGAGACATTTCCTATGATGAGTATAAATAATTCGGTTCCATTATAACACTCTGCATCACTTATAGGTTTCGTTCGGACTATTTTGTGTCTCGGCGTAGAAGGTAATCTCGCCCGGACCATTTCCTGGCTATTCTCGGCTACAGCACCATTTGGAAAATAAGTTAGTGTGCGACAACAGATGTAACAAGAAGGCTCGGCTAGCTTGGTTTCTTCTCTTGGCCATTCACAAACCAAACCCTTCTTCTTCAAGCCTGTGAGGACCTCTTGTTTCAAAACACCGCCTCTAATGACCCCCTCCTCTTACCTAACCTACTCACAGAAGTTCCATTCCCACATCGATCATCGTATGGAAATAAAGACACCACCAAACCACTGTTTTGGCGAAGGGATGGTTCTTTTCGTTATGGTGAGCCAGACAACATATACATTCCTTCACGGACGAAAGAGTCTGGGATGCTTGCAATAATATGGAGTTTGGTTCAAATGAGAAAGGTAACAATGAAGGTGGTGCTCAACCACAGCAGGGACTCTCCGTCTTGGACCGTGTCTTGAGTCGCACTTCGGCTGTAGATAACCACCCTAGACCCCCACCCGATGTTGGTTTTCGGGCCTGGGCTTCAGGTCAGCTTGTGTAGAAATGTAATTGAATGCAGCACTAACGTATTGGCAGCTATTGCTGGGAATATAGTGATGCTGAACTCATGGCATACAAAAGTGACCTCCATATATTATTCACGTGGCCTGCAGTATCCACAGAAGGGGGCCTGTATGCATGGGCTAGTATCTACGACATTGTCGCTGGAGCATCCATGAGTTTGCTTCCTCCAGCTTTGTCAGATTTGATAACGGATGTGCACAATGCAGATGTCAGGACGGGCGTAATATTTACGATGAATAGTATTTCAACTCTGACTAGGCTTCCTATTACTGGTATCATTATTAGACGTTCTGAGGGTCATTATCTGGGTGCGCAGATCTTTGCTGGTGCATCGCTCTTTATGGGTGGGGTCTGTATCTTTATGGTTAAGCGTTTCAGGAGAGTCGAAGATCAGAATGGAGTTACATGACATCAAGAACAAACTTGAATAATGAAACAACCGATAGTCTTTTTCATGTCACTGTGATGATGGAGAGACGGTGTCAACAAGGCAGCGAGCGGGCTTCGTAATCAGTCGCTATCAGTAATTGCCAGAGTTCTCACACAATCGATGGCAATCTTAATACCCAGTGATCAAGGTCATAGCTTGAAGAGTTATTATCATACAGCTAGAGATAATAGAGTCCGATTGGAACAAGTTTAGGTTTCCTGAAATGATATGGGTTGAAAAGTTTATTACTAACTAATCATATCAACCAGCTTCTGGCACACAAGCCCATCTAATATTGGGCATTTTCGCGAACTCTATGGTGCTTCTATTTTCCTTTCTTGCCTTGAAACCCTATTTTCAGATTGTTATGTGGTGGGCTCGTAAGGTAGTGGATTCTGTCCGCCCTTTTGAGGCTGAAGAATACAAAGAATACGTTGGCCTATCTTTTTGGTGAGTCTCGAGTTGACATTTCGATGAACGCCTCGCTGGGCCTTGAAAGAAGCAGAGTAAAATCACACAGGTCTCGAGAACGTAAGGTTGGTGATGGCCTGAAATACTTCAGGCTCATGTGAGGGTACTCGTTGTTGCCTCAACTGCTGCTTCTCAAGTCGACCGGTCTCTCTAGATCACTTAAAGCCACCAAAACGGCCACCAAAATGCTCAACAGAGTCAGAAAGGATGAGGTAGTCATGAAAGTGGCACCAGCACCGCCTTGTGTGACGAACACCAGAGCCAGACAGAATAGGGCAATCATGAAAGCGGTGCCAGCAGCGCCTACTTTCAATGATACGTCCATTGCCTCAGTGGTCCATGCGGCCTTGAGATGAAAAATAGCTGATTCTGATGATTGGTCTGTTTTGGTTTCGCCAGAAGAATTTTGCACAGGCTTCTCAGCACCACGGACGTTGAGTGGAGATGGTGCATCTCCTTCAGTTGAAGGAGTGTTGCTGGAGGTAATAGCCATTGTTGCGTTCGTGAGAAGGTGCTGAAGTATTGGAGTGAGTGATAAAAGAGAAGAAACTTGCGGGAGCCAAGAAGAGGGATGTTGGTGTATTTATAAGCCTTTTCCTAAGAAAGCTTTCCCAAGTTCTGGGAGATACTTCATAAGCAGAATATAGAATTTTATCTTTTAAATGCTGTTTGTATTAGCCTTTCTCTTAAGCACGAATAGCGAGCGTTCATCGTGGACCCTAGGTGACTCCAAGAAGGCGAGTAGTAATAAGTTTTCTAAGTCTAAAGGGTATGCATTCTGTAAGAACTAAGATGTAGATATGCTCCTTCCAATTAAGGCCAGTAGCTAAGAGCTTAAAAATTACTATATAAAACTAAAAGAACTTGAAATAGTATTATTCTTAAATTAACCACTAACTACATAGACTATTAGCCCTGCACTGTTTAACTGTACTCCTCTACATTATATTATTAGAACACAAGAATCGGATGAGGATATAAGTGAATTGCTTTCTCAAGCTGGCATCCAATAGGAAGCCATTCCTAGAAACCTCGGTTTCGTGGTCTAGTTGGTTATGGCATCTCGCTCACACCGAGAAGGTCCCCGGTTCGAGCCCGGGCGGAACCATTCTTTTTACTCTTTTTTATAACCTTTATCGAACGTGTATTATTGTCTTACGTTCAGGGGTGCTTACTGTTTATTAAATGATATATAATAAGTGTTCTGGTGTTCGATACTTATAAAACGTATTTATATAATTTCAACACTTGAATGTGAAGGTAATCAACAAGCAAATAATTGCCAAAGATTTAGCTCCTTCGTCCTTTGTCTTTGGCTCTTGGCCTAGAACAAATAAACATCTTGGTCATCCCATTGGAACTCGGGCCCAAACTCATTGGCATACCTCCCCGCAACCTCCAACTCATTTGTAAGACACCGATCAAACACAATATCATGAGTTTTCATTGCTGTTTTCCAAGCTTCCAGCGCCTCGTGGCAGAGTATAGGAACATCCGTCTTCCCAAGCACCATCAGGCCTGTTCCCGTGCTGAAGCTAAACCCCACACGCGATATGTTCTCTTCAAAATCAGTAGGGTCGAAAACATGTCGAACCGAGAGCTTTCTTATCTTGGGCATGTGGCAAACAGCTTGTGCCGCCGCCAAAAGAAAACGATGCATGATTACCTCTTTCATGCGAGATTTGAAACTGTTTTCTATCTCGCAGCCTGGGGGGCAGTAATGTCCATCAGGCATCCATTCACGGGACTCTTGTCGTTGATACTCTTCTTCTTCCGCTGATAAAGGATTTTCACCTGTGACTACCCATTCGCCAGAAGGAAGAACGTCACAGAATGCGAAGGTGAAACTCTCAAGGGTCGGCCAGCAAGAGTTTTCTGTTGAAGATTGGAACACGGTGCTGTCGACGCTTGCAAGAAGGGTCATCTCCCGAATACCTTGTCTCTGGGCAAGTCGTCGTACTGCGTCGGAGAGAACCTCTCTGTCTGAGTCTACGGGGACGACGCTTGGAGGATTATAAGTCTGGTCCAGAATCCTCTCCCTCTGGTAGTCAATAAGCAGCGTTTGCACAGACATTGGTATCAAATCCAAAGACTGTGCAAAGCCTGCAATGCTGTTAGCTGGGACTCTATCAGTGATAATGGAGCACTCTTACTGTTTCTGCTATGAGCTTCCCCGTAGACATAATCCCGTATGTTCTCTATTGCCCTCACCCCAAACTTTTCCAACTGTGGCATCTTACTGGCAAGTCGGCACATATCCCCAGGCGTAAACGTAGGTGTGTCAGTAGACCCGCATGCTCTAAAGACTGATATCATGGGGAGTTCTGGGAAATTCCTCCATGTGTCATAAAGCCCCATGTATTGCATTCCCTTTTGCTTGAATGTTGCCCGAAATGCGCTATAGGACATCTCAAAGACTATCTCCACGTAGGGCTTCTCTTGACGTGGGAGATCTTTAAGAATCCCAAAAACACTCTCTATGAAGTCATTGAATTCGCGTTCATCGTTCGGATGATGTTGGCGAAAGTCGCAGTCCCCAGGGCCTTGCGAGAATCGCTTTGGTCGTTTGCATATATGGCTCGCAAGAATGCACTTTACCGTGACATTCCGAACGTACGAGAGTCTTTGCGGTGTCAGGCATGCGACGTACTTGGATTCGAGGAGTTTCTCAACTCTTAGTTGTAGATCCCTGAATATAATTGGTTCGATGAGCTGTTGCCAGCGTCGTGATACTGTAGCAAGGGCGCTAAGCCTCAGTGTTTTTTTCCATCGTAGTCCGCATATTATGCCTTTATGATACGACTTTGGGAGACTCCAGATGATCTTTCTCAAGATCTCTGTCGGTAGATGCCCAGTAGGGTCCATGCGGGGTAGAAGGGATGAATGAGGGGTGGAGTTGTTGGTTGCTGGTCGTCGCAGGTTGAAAGTATAAGAGAAGAACGACACGTGATGTGATGTTGGTTGTTGAGGGAGTAGGGATAGGGCAAACTTGTAACAGGTTAATTAGTAATCTGCCAATCGATTTTCTTTTTACTTTTGAAGCGGCCGCTTGCCCTTTTCATGAGGCCCCAACGCTTGGATTGGCTCATTCATATGAGGCAGCTTGGTTTGGTTGGTGCGCCAACTCTGTCGGTGGCCGTCCCAATAACCCTGAGATGTGCTTAGTAGGATAGACTGTGGATTGGACTGTTCTGATACAGTTCAGTGGCCTAATTAGTGATGTTTATCTGGTCTGTTGACTCCCTACAAACGGTCGTTTTGTCTAGGTAACTGTTGTGGAAGAAGGAGGTTCAATTACGGCCGGGATCAAAGTGGTGGATCAGCACTGGATCAACACCATCAGTATTTTGATCATGATACCCTCCGATTCCTCGTGGTCTAAGCAATCCAAATTGATAATATAGGAAATCGTAATTGTGAGGTTGGATAAGTACCCGCCCAAAGTTAAGGGCCATCGGACGCAGAACAGGAACATAGAACGGATGGCTCCGATAAGCTCCAGCGCCGTTGGTAGTCTTCTGTGGTCATTAACTGTAAGATCTGGTGGAATATGAAACTTCTATTGGAACAACGTGGCTTTTGTTGTCGCTAGCTTCTTGGACTGAGAGGCGATTACAAAAACTTGAGTGGAGTGAGCATTCATGATGACTCGAAGCCTCGATAATCCAAACGCAGGAGTTGGCTATGCCGTGTGCCCAGATTTGCTCCGTTGTTGGACACTACTAGCAACATATCATTCAGTGAATTGAAATCAAAGCAACAATGCAAGAAGAGGTACCCGCCGTGACAATCATGAACCTCCAGTATTCCGCAGTCTCCATCAAATTCATACTGCCTCAATAATTATTGCCAAATCTTTGATGAGAGACAGCAATTTTGATATTTGGCTGATGCTGGCTTTATATCAGCACCACTTAACTGTGGGACTCATTAATGCTCCGTTAAATGCTCCGTCAATTGCTCCGCCTAATCCCCCGACATCCACTACCAACCACTTTGCTCCGGCGAATACTCCATCTGTCATTTCCGCTCACATCCCACTGGTTCTTTCTTTTCTTTTCAAGGAGACAAAGTCTGCATTTAATGGATACTCTTGAGCCACCCGCCTATACCGAAATACCAAAACTGGCGCATCAGCAGTCCGGTACTGCTATCAAAGACTCGCTGCCGCAACTACGAGATCGTCGGCGGGAGAAGCCGCTATTATCGCGTATTTTCTGCAGGAACCGAAAGTTGAATCACCCACCTATTGCTCTCACCAGCCTCCAGACTGATGGGTAGTCACCTAGGGTGCGATGTGACCGTCAGCTGCCATGTAAAACCTATACGAGTAGGGGGATCGGTTTATCCTGCACCTACAAACTGGGAGGGCCAAGTAAGGATAAGAGAAAGGTTAGTGTTGGTGATAGCATCCGGCAGCTCGAGAAGCTTGTTTGTTCCCTACTTGCGTAGCAAAAAAGCACGCTTGATGCTGATCCTGATGGTCTCATTCGAGAGCATTCGTCCCGAGCCTAATCGCCGCAGTGTCTCTACGGCCTCGCATGTATCGCTCGATGAGGACACTCTCATGCCAGCTACGTCGGGAGCGTTCATTGGGCCTCTGTCCTCGATTTTATTTCAGAGCTTAGAGACCACTACAAGGAGGAGGAAGAGGTTAGGATGCTGGTCACCAATGATCACTTATCTCTTCAAAATCCTAGACCCAGACTGCTATATGAAGCGGTTCAGACCACAAAAGTTGATCTGCTTGCTTCCATCCCGACACGACCTGTTATGGATCGCATGATCGCTCGATACTTCAACACATAAGGTGTTGTGCCAAGCATACTTCACAGTGGGCGTTTTCTTCAAGAGGTATGGTAGTTGCTTTATATCGGAGTGTATACCTATGGTTCAATACGGATCCTCTAACCCTTTCACTCCTTTTCAATATACCTCTTGAATGTTTTCCGTTGGCTGATAGTTTGAACCGCTTGATTGAATAGGGCTCTTATTTACCGTACCTAATGTGCGTCGCTATGCTATGCCGACACTCAATCGAGGACCCAATAGATCCGGCAATCCAAGAACAAGTGCACTTATTTTAGGAATAGACTCTTTACTATTTGATCTTAGGCCAGTATACTAGAGTCAGGGGATATATGCTAAAGACCTTAATTAATTATCTCATCTATAAGTCATTTATATCCCAGGAGGATAAGACCGGGCTATGGCTTATAAGGTATTATTAAGTAGCTTGCCCTAAGTTAGGGCTATTATTAAGACCCTGATAACTTCCTAAGCCTTATATTATTTTCTGGTAAGATACTGTGGCATATATAGGCAATTATTATGTAATTAGGTTTTTATCTTTTAAGCCAGATAGCGCTACTATGTATGCTTAAATTATAATAGTATAGCATGGCAAATCTATATAATTTACTAGATTTAGACTTTAATAAGACTGCTACTAAGCTACCTCCTTTGTATCTAAAGACCGAGGTTATGCCCATGCTTTACACCTTGGTTAAGGGGAGGGTAATTAATATAACGGGGCTTGTTAATAATCTTATTAATAATACTAAAGAGTATCTATATATAGAGATAATAGAGCTATACTAGAAAATATAAGAAGCTAAAGTATTATTTCTGCCTATTTTTAAATAGTAACCTCTTATCTAATCTTTTCTAGTAGTATCTAAGGTTATTATATACTGCGTATTACTACAGCTTGCTATATAGGGACTTGCTATCTAACTATACCGGAAGTATCTTATACTACTATATACCTAGCCACATTACCACAGCTTACATAACGCCTGCATCCAAGCCGCAATTAAGATTCTGGAATTTTAGCAGATAGTACTTGAAGAGATATAGGGCAATAGGCTTTTATATCCAGCCAGGTAGGCGCAGTGGATGCTCCTATCCTTGCGGCCGCAGGTAATCTTTTTACTTGATATAAGTATCCTCTATTACTATATATAGCTTATCAAGTTATAAGCAGATATTTCGCTAGATAAGAGCAGAGGTATAAAGATTTACGGCCTGCTGTATAATGTATACCCACTCTTGCTGCACTCTGCCACAGTATCTAGGGAAGCCAGTCGGGCGATCGATTATAAGCCTTAGACTAGGGCTGCAGGAGCAAGAAGTTGGTGTACTTCTCAGTGATTCTACTGCCGACGCGCCTCAGGATAGGGACATGTCGCTTGACCAGTTCAATTGGGACGCATATGATGGTGAGCTGCGGGAATAGGTTGTTTCTGGTCTTTTGTAGCAGAATCCCTTTCCTCCGATTCTGGCTTTGGGTATATCTGCTAATCGGCGGTGCGATATAAACTGATCTTTTCTCAGAATACATCGTTGGGTTTCCCACTACAGCATTCAGTGGTGGATTTATGGGACAGGGTTTTTCTTCAGCGACGAGCGTCTCAACACCGAATCTATTTTCAATGAATTTGGAGACCCCAGACTCAGCAACTGGATAGGCTGGGGAGCATCAGATTGATGCTGAAAGCTTACGACATCTCAGCGAGATACATCAAGCCAACACACTGAAAACACCCAGTTAACTTTAAGTTTTAAAAAGCAATATGTATATAGCCTCAACAAAGATAAGTCTCCCAATTTAAACATAATAATAAGCTTTTATGATGACCTAATTAGTAACCTTATTTATAGCTGTCCGGGGTATCTGGGGAGCATCAGGGAGCAAGAAATCCCATGACCACTATACGAGTAGATATGAATACTTAGCTAAGCTTAAGATAACTTGGAAGATCTCTAGACTAGTTATTCTATCATTTAAAATAAAGGTCCTAAGTTCTTTATTTCATATAACCTATAAGTGGCCTAGTTATGGTGGGTATTGGAAGGTAGCCCATGTCTTCCCAATAAGTCAAACCCAACCTTGTGCTTACTCAGTGTTACACAATCGCAGTAGCATAATCTCTGGACATAAACATGTGCTTATGTTTTTGTCCCCGTAATATCATTATCCTGTCACATTAACATCCTAGTTAGTCTGGGCCATCAAGGCTGTGGCGTGTTTCGCCCTAAAATGGCGAGATGTGATATACAAACCCTGCAGCTACAGATTGACGTGATCTACGCCCATCTCGGCAATTGCTTACCGGCCAAGTCCCGGGCCCTCGGTACGTATTTATCATCGAAAAAGGAAGAGAAGAGAGATACGGACCGTTTCTGCTGTATGACATGAGAATTACCCAAAGTGGAAGTCGGGCGTGTCTCGAGTAATAAGCTGAGCCGCTGTCAGTTTACACGGTAAAGCCACAAAATAGAACATGAGCAGAATATCTATCACATCCATTTATCCGAAAATAGTGTTTGATCTTGTCACACCATTTGATATCGGCAATTGATGCAAGTAGATCTCAGGGTACACGCGAATCCAGCCCCACCATCTCCGCAAGCACGCGATTTGAGTGCCTCGATTGCGCAACACGTTTATATGTCGCATATCACTTATATGAGTATTACGCTCACTTAATGTCTCATTCACTAACACCACATCACCTCATTCTTTACCCCTCATTCACTCAATATTGAGAGGCAAATTGCAGTAAAAATGTCTGAATCGCAAGAGGCCTCAAAGGCCAAGAAGCAGCTCATCATCAACGCCTTTGTTGAATCGTGCAGTGGTCATCAGTCGCCCGGTCTTTGGAGACATCCAGATGATAAATCGTGGGATTTTAACAACATCAGTCACTGGGTGAAATTGGCCCAACTTCTTGAGAAGGGAAAGTTTCACGGCATTTTCATCGCCGATGTTCTCGTGAGCTACTCTCATTGCCTCACATAGCATGTCGCTCACATTTCTCAGGGATCCTACGATGTCTACAAAGGCCCCCGCAACCCAGACCCTGCCATCATCTCAGGCGCGCAGTGGCCCGTCAATGAGCCCCTGGCTACTGTGCCAGCTATGGCTGCAGCTACCAAGAATATTGGCTTTGGTGTAACCGTGGCTACTACTTATGAGCAGCCCTACCATCTTGCTCGAAGACTCAGCACTGTGGACCATCTAACTGGTGGAAGACTGGGCTGGAACATTGTTACTGGTTATCTTGACTCTGCTGCTCGGAATCTCGGGCATACCGAACAGCCGAGCCACGACGAGAGATATGCCATTGCCGAAGAATATGTCGATGTCACTTACAAGCTTTGGTGCGTGACTCACCGTCTTTATTTGAATTTTCGCTCACAAATCTAGGCAATCATCCTGGCGAGATGACGCAGTCAAACTCGACCGTGAAAAGGGAATCTACACAGACCCCTCCCTGGTCCGTCTGATCAACCACTCAGGGAAATACTACACCGTCCCAGGGCCTCACATCTGCCAACCCTCCCCCCAGCGCACACCCGTGATCCTCCAAGCCGGCACTTCCAAAGCCGGAAAGAACTTTGCCGCCAAGCACGCCGAGGCTATCTTCGTCGCCGGCCACAGCCCCGTCACGGTGGCCAAGAACATAGCTGAGATCAGGACCCTGGCAAAGGAGCAGTTTGGCCGTGATCCCAAAGCGATAAAGTTCCTGGCTCTCTTCTGTCCGATCATAGGAAAGACGCAGGAGGAGGCTGACGCGAAGTACAAGGAGCTTGTGAGCTACGGCTCTGAAGACGGTGCGCTGGCGCTGTTTGGGGGCTGGACGGGGATTGATCTTGCGCAGTATGGTGATGACGAGGAACTACGGTATGTTGAATCAAACGCGATTCGCTCCGCCGTGGAGTCTTGGTCAAAGTCGATCCCGGGCGTGCCGAAATGGACGAAGCACACCGTCGCAAATCACATCAAGGTCGGCGGTCTAGGAGCCACAGTCGCAGGAACACCAGAGCACATTGCAGACGAGATGGAGCGATGGGTCAACGAAGCGGACGTCGACGGGTTCAATCTGGCGTATGCTCTCATGCCAGCGAGCTTTGAGGAGGTTATTTCCGACTTGTTGCCGGTCTTGAGGGAGAGGGGGTTGTTTTGGGAGGATTATGCTGTGGATGGAGGCACGTATAGAGAGAATGTCTATGGGAAGAAGGGCGTTGCTAGACCGCCTGCTGATCACCCTGCTGCGAAGTATCATTGGACGAAGGATGATTGAGTCAATCAGGAGGGGTAGAGTTGTTGGAAGAGAATATGACATGCCATTGGGTAATAAAACCTTTTGAAATAATAGTCAAATGTTTATAAACTATATTTTAGTAAAGACTATTATTTTCTGTTTTCAATTCTTATTCTTTTTATTCGTTCGTCTTATCACAGTTGTTGGTTGACTCAGTCCTCACCCCACTCCCGAGACTCCTTTCTAAACCTTGAGACTTCCAAGTTAACCTTGAAGCACATAGCACTTAGTCAACATTGAAGCTTCCCCTCTCGCAGATCACAATACCGATATAATACTCTATGTAATTATACGTCGATCTTCACACATGCCGTTCAAAAGCAAGTCCCAAGTTTTCAAACCTTGTGGCTCGACTTGTCGACTGGCAATATCATACCCAGTCAAGCTTTGGATGTTCTCATTTTGTCCACGAATTCAGAAACGAACTTTGATCAGCTTCAAGTTTTTATCCTTCTGCTGGCTATAAAATGCCCTGTTCGCTCTGAAGTTGTTCCTGGTTTTCTTTTCCTCCTTTATATTTCTGAGGACCTGACTCGAGTTGACCCCACCATCGTCTTATCTCTCAACGCCAACTTCAATCATTTCATCTCCGCGGACCACTCATCAACTTCATTCAGCCTCGCTCTCACTTTCATTTCACACCTTTAATTCTTTTGTCATCACCATCATCATGTTCAGCCCTTTCATCCCTGCCCTTCCTGAGGAACTTCAGGTTCAGATCCTTGGATATGTATACAAATATTCCCTCATCGATCTCCGTCTCGTCAATCACACCTTCTGCCGCCTCATCACGCCAATTATCTTCCGCGCCATTCGCTTCCGCGCTTATAGAGATGAGCCACAGCGTTTTATTGACATCGCCATGACGGAGCATCTGAGATGTCACGTGCGAGAAGTTACCTGCGATACCTGGACAGGATCCTGTCCAGGGCATAAACGCCGGGAGCTCATGGATAAGTTCTTCCAGGCTGTTCCCTTCATCTCCATGTTTCCTAGACTCGACACTCTCAACATGAGGCTGGGGCACGATAGCTTTAATATCGAACACAATACACAATTGGGGCTTTTAGAAACGGTGTTTCACTGTCTGGCAGGAACCTGGAACATAGATGATTATGTTCGCAGCAATACTATGTCTACACCGCAACCGTCTACCTGCGAATTTTACCCACAGGCTCAGACTGGAGTTCCACTTCCTATCAAGACCCTGACGATCTCGAATCTCATCGATGTCAGCAGCATCAAGGCGCTGCCTGCTTTCCGGGCTGTGATGAATTCTGGAGCTCTGAAGGACCTGCGTATCAGCGTAGCTGATGGAGGTAACCTTCATGACTCTGGCGTCATTGCTATACAACAGGAGGGCAGTAAAGATAGCTACAGCGAAAAGAGCAGCAAAGATATCCACCACGATATTCTTGATGTAGTGCTCACTCCAAGCATCGCCAACAATCTCCAGGTCCTGTCCCTATTCTCTTCAGCCCCGTGGGGATGGTTTCCCAACATGGACTTCAGGCTGATTGGCACCAATGAACTGCCCAGTCTCAAGGTTCTCGCTTTGGGACACTTTGAGTTCAGCCAGTGGTGGCAGGTTGAGTGGATCGGATCCCTTGGCATCGAGAAGCTCTATCTGGATGAGTGCACCGTCCTCCACTCGGATCGCAACCGGGCTAACCCCGCCACGCTTATGGGTTGTTCAAGAGGGGCCTATGAGTTCCATGGAGGTTTCCCTTCCCAGCGGGTGGAAAACAATGCCTGGCGTGAGGATTCAACTTACACACATACCCGTTGGCACCACATCTTTCAGCACTGGGCCAATACCATGCCCAACCTCCGCATCTTTAAATTTGGTCAGGGCTGGTGCTTGGACGACGGAGCTTGGAACGCAATTGACCCGACCTACGAGGGAAACTTTTACGAGTACGTTGAAGAAGACCACCAGGCTATTTTTCAGCCATTCCGAGATACCAGCCATCAGCACTTTGAGTGTCCTCTGCCTCTTAGCACGGGCACTGGTATTCGACGGTACGGATCTGATGCCGTTCAAGATTACGGCGCTGTCTTCACGTACGTGGAACATGTTGAGGGTGGGGGGAATACTTATACCGATGATGCTGGTGATGGGAGGGAGTTTTTGAATGTTAGTCTGGGGGAGAAGGAGAAGGATAAGAATGCTTTTGATAAGTTTTTGGCGGTTGTTGAGACGAGACGAAAAGGGCTGGCTGGCCAGGCATAGGGAGGGCGTTGTTTTGATTTGACTTTTTTGCAATTAGTTAAAAGATTGGGTGCGATAGAAACTGCATTTGCATATACAGGCCTTTGTTACCAAAACCAGGGAAGCATTGTTTTGGTTGGGTTTTCTTTCTTTTTCTTGGCCTTTTTTACTTTACAATTATAAAAACGCCATTAGACGCATACTTGCATATAGAATGGAGTATAGGGATTGCAATTTATGAAAATTCTCTGTTTTAAAAGTGCCATTTCGGTCAGCTTGCGTTACACAAGAAATCTACAAATTTTATAACCAGGCGGCCCGAAATGCCTATTCCAACGTTTCTGGCATGTCGCATTGGGGGCCTTTCAGTTACAAACCAATGATGCTTATCAGAAGTGTTCTTGGCTTGCAACGTGTGTTTTCTTGATTGCTCTCATTGGTCTTCAGTATCAGGCAGATAAGGCCGAGTAAATTATTTGTGGAATTGCCCTGCAAATGATGATAAATATCCAGTTGCTTACGGTGAGTTCTACGTAGGCCAAGTACGACAAGACCAATAACTGTCTCATAAAGTCTAGGCATAGAATTACATGGTTCTGTTTATTTGCGTACTGGATGGATATGTTTATATGCAGTATAGACACTCAACAATTGATTGACCCGAGCTGCGCTGATTCAGCGCTGACTGCAGAGTCTAACCAATCCCGAGTCCCTGCTCCCATGATAATGCGAGACCAGGATTCAAGCCAAGGCATTAACCTCGGAAGACGGAGGATAAGATTCAAACGGGCGTAGCGCCCTGCCCGCTTCGCCCACGGAAGCAGCCGAACGAGAATTCTCACCTTGAACGAGCTTAGCAAAGGCCAAAGGGACCTTTCAGCATGTCGAAAAGAGGCACAGTCGGTCTAATCTTTGTATCGGTCTAGCCCTGTAAAGAAAAAGTGCACGCGAGCCCGTTTGCACTTTTTATTGATGAATCAATGTGCATACCAAAGCTCACTGCAACCAACGTGAAATGCGGAGGCTGAAGTTGGGTGGCTGGCTATGCTTAAATCAGAGTTTGGATTGAAGTGTTGCAGTG
The DNA here is from genome assembly GCA_014898875.1 of Fusarium miscanthi. Classification (NCBI taxonomy): domain Eukaryota; kingdom Fungi; phylum Ascomycota; class Sordariomycetes; order Hypocreales; family Nectriaceae; genus Fusarium; species Fusarium miscanthi. The sequence continues at coordinate 70,103 of JAAVUA010000387.1, forward strand.
CGACCCGACGCGAAATGCTTACGACAACCAACTGCCGGAAAGTGGGAGATGCCGATGGTATCACCACGCAAAGCAACGCGACGCAGCGCAACGCAGCTCAAGGCATGCGATTCAATATCGACGACGCAACAAGCGACGCAACCCCACTCGATAAGGGATTGATTCGGGAAGCGGGTATCTCGGGAGAGGGAGAATGCTTGGAAGGCCCTTGGACGTGGCGTCATTCAATGATAACGCATGAGCGACATCCGAGCCCCAAAACCAAGCACTTGAGATAGCACTAAAAACCACTTCAGTAACACTAAACACAGACCAGGACGTCATCAGAAACAATATTCAAGTGGCGCCGAAAGTTTTCGGTAGAGGAATCTTGAAACTGGGACAAAGTTTAATTTTTAACAAATGGTTGGGTTTTAGTTTAATGTATTTTATGCTCTCTTGGGGTATCGTTGTACAAAGATCATGACGCCATAGATTTTCCAAAACATCATGCAGAGTCCGAGTCGCTGCAGCGCTTCGTAGGTCGTTGCTCTAAATATGAAGATGTAGCAAAGAGAAATGTCGCACTGGCAGGTGTTAGTTGTTTGGCAAAGAGGCAGTTGAATTGAGGAGACGTACATAATTCCAGCGCGGCATAGAGCAGTCGCTTTGATGAGACGAATGCCAACTTGGCAGATTGGTTGATGCATGTCCAGATCATCTTCCGGGTCGCATGAAATGTCGCTCGCCATCAAAACAACCATTGTTCCTGTGATGAAAGGGCTGATGAACAAGAACCAGAACCAGGCGCGGAAGAATTTCTCTTTTAGTGTCGTGCTGGGACTGGGTTCGGTTTCGAGCGTTGAGGGGCGGAGGGACGTGAAGATAAAGACTGCGACGATGCTGAGGACCTCGAGGGTGCTTATAAGAGCGGCGAGAATACTAAAATCATTAGTTACTGTCAAATGAGGCCTCGGCGATGAACGTACAGGAAATCGGGGGCGTTGTAGAGAGAGATCTTGGTGAATGGGATCCACGAAATCAACATCCCCATCACCCACGGGAGAGCGAATGCGACGGGCATCAGGCGGTTCGCAAATATTTGTCGCAGCTGCATCGTTTGTTGGTTCTTCGCATTGTCGTTCAAAAGAGCCGATCGTTCATCATCTCCAGCGAAACCAGCCTTTTCGCTCATGGTTTTATCGTCCTGCCTTGTCGGCAAGTGGGATGTTTTGTGATCCATGCTGCCCGACTCCCACTTTACCGATAAAACAACAACTGTCGTGAATGCGAGTCCTGAGACCAAGAAATAGTCAATAGTGAGTCGCAAACAGCGCACAGTAGCTGGGAGCGAAGAGGCAGAGATAAAGCAGGGTGCAGACGACCCGGCTTTTTAAGACCAGAGCCCGCCCACCTACGGGAAACTGCATTCATACACGGTCCCCCCCTCGAGCATAGAGTACCATTCTCAATACGGGCTAGAGGGGGAAAACAACAGGGATCGACGGGGCCCCCACGGCAGATAAACAAGGGCCCAAGTGCAGGGGACGCATCAAGCACATGTGCAAGACGATTGGATGTGGTGGGAATTATTCTTGTAGCCGACACTGCACACATCCCGTAGTTATGCTTTGTGAGAAATGGCTGCGTCACATGCAAGGTACATGCCTCGAGGCAGGGAACTAAACGGGACCAATCACCCAGACCATGTGGGCGCGACTCGGCTTCGTGAGCCGTGCGTTGCTTGATGACGCAGGCGGTATCCATCCGTACAAGCGATCAATTTGGCGGCTGGGGAGGGAGTTGAGGAGCGGAATCAGTACCCGTCGTGATCAATTTAAGCACGCTGTTTTGCTCGCAGGCGAGACGAACTACTGCGGCGTTCTTTATGGTGATCAGTGAAGATCTGAGGTATTTTCCCCAACAAGCAACACAGAGTGAAACTCCAAATTTAATTGAGGCTCAATTAACCCAATCATAACTCCCAAGTCAGCCACACCACTTTATTTTCCGTCCACGAAATATCTTCCGACTCCACCGACGATGTTCTCGTTAGCCCATCTAATCTTATCTGATCTTTATCTCCAGCCCATTATCCAACCCTAACTTCATCTGCATTTCGTCACCATAATTTTCTTTTGCTGAAACATGCGATACAAAACTTGACACCTTCTCATATCAGATACACGATATACATGTAACTACAGATGTAAATACTGAGCAAGGTAACCTGACTCTATGTATTCAGAGTATAGTTATTGCCTATTTATTATTCTGGGCTGCACTAGGTCACAGTCTACTTTTCTTATATATTATTAACTTGGGACTCTTATACGCCATATGTGATAGGTGATGAAAAGTAAGAAAGTATTCCTTAGTACTACCCATTCATGCCAAGTAATAACTCACGGTCCAGAGTCAATTAGCTCAAGGTCACACCGGGTCATAGTCTACTCTCTTTATTTGTTATTGACTGGCTTCTGATATAATACATGGCAAAACCAGTGACACTTTATTTTTTCATCAACCTTGTACATGATGGCGAGACTGGCTCCTTTATCTCTCTCAGATAGCATATAATAATAAGCTCAAGTGAAAGACCAAGAATTAAAGAGGACTAAATCTCTCCCTCAAGGCAATTACTCTGAATAGACAGACCTCCCAAGATAAGAGGGACAATGTATGTCGTGAACTGGAGTGCTACTAAGCTGGCAGTACTATTAGGTATAGTCTTATGCAATTAATCATAACCCTAGTTCATGCATCTCCCTCTAGAGAGTTACCTATGTGTCTACACTATTAAACGTCTTTCTAATTAGTTATTTGTCATATGCATATCTATGTCGACGCTCGGGAAATGGTGGAGTCTGTCTTGATCTAATGCATCAGCTGCTAAATGTCTGTTGGTGCCTCACCCGCCTCGGGCTGTGATGAAATTAACCGTGGATAGCGAGATGGAATTAGATGTTTGAATCAGTAAAAACACTCATATGATGGTCAATTGTAATTCCATAGATTTAATATATTTGGATGTACCTTTTTCACCGTGTCAACAGTTCAATCAAGACATGTGCTGAATGACAATCACATGATCTTACTCATCATCCATCTGCATAATACTACCTTATGCGGTATAAACTATTTTGGAATATGCATGCAAGCTTATGTATTGCTGCATCTCCACTCGCGATGTTCTCATTCGCTTATCTAATCTTATCTGATCATCAGACATCAGCCGCATCCATCACCATCACCTGATTCTCCTCGCCTCAACATCTCCAACCATGACTCTCGTTCCAGTAACTTTCGAAGGCGCCAACGCGCATAACTCATGCCAATTCTTATTCCCCACGCGAAGAGGCGATTATCTCATCCAGGTATCCTGGCCTCTTTGTTGGAAGGATCGCGCTCCAGTGAACGACGATACGGTCGTCTCCACTGTGTAAGAAAAGCCTCACCGCAAACATAAACTGGGAATTAACGTAGATCAGGTATATTGTCGATGGCAATGCATACTTTTTTACCGCGACGGATATCGCAAGGAGATTGGAGTTTACGCATCAGACGAGAGCTGTTCTTGTAGCTGTTGGCTACCCTAACCGAACTGGCGTTTTTGACAAGCGTCGGAATGGGGACTTGACTCCTGCGTCTTCGGATGGGGCTTATGATATCCCCCCTGGACCGGATGGCAAACCGTCGCTTGGCCCTTTTGGCGGCGCATCGGATTTCCTAGACATCATCAAGAACGACATTCAGCCTCATGTCGAAAATACCCTCTTCCCGAATGCACCGCTGGGAGCAGGACCGAAAGCGCTGTTCGGCCACTCGTACGGCGGCCTCTTCACCCTCAACGCGCTATTCACGAAGCCAGAGTCTTTCGACACGTTCATCGCTGCGAGTCCGTCTATTTGGTTCAACAATTGCAGCATTGTTCGCGACCAGGAACAGCGCTTCGGTGAGCGCGACCCTGTGACGGGTCGCGCGCCGAGATTGCTGGTCATGTTTGGTGGGGCGGAGCAGACGTTGATTCAATTGCCTGGTGAGTCGGACGACAAGTTTGAGAAGAAACAAAAGGGCGCGACGCTGCGGAAGATGAGGGATAATGCTCTTGCTTTGGTGGCGAGGATGGAAGAGTCGCGTCGACTGAGAAATGTTTGGTGCTGGGAGTTTGAGGGCGAGGACCATGGTTGCGCGGCACCGTGTGCGTTGCAGAGAGGGCTGTTGAGGTTTCTAATAGATCAACGTGCGGAGTATTAAATGCAGAGTCTATTTGTTCTATCTCTATCAAACATCAAATGGTGTGAGTGGCTGGCAGAATCGAAAACGCAATCAGTCAGGTCTATCCAAGTGTTCCCTACGGGGCGCTATCTAGTCTTGTTGGCGCCCCGTCTCCTCTTGTTCTCCTTGTCTCTTTCATTTGGCACTTCTCTTGGCGGTCTTCTTCGCGGGCGCCTTTGTCTTGTTGACGCGCCCGGTGGCACGGGCACCCTTCTTTGTTGACTTCTGGACAGCCCGCCAGTTGAACGTAGCGGGGTCAAAGGGCGGGCGGTGCACCATGATTTGGAACTGGTCGTCATAGACGAGCATGGGAAGGGGAGGCACGTACAACTGAGGCCTGGGCCGCAGGCGTTTGTAAACATCGTCTTTTTGCCATGCCACGAGGTTGTGCTTCCTCAGACGCGGCACTGCCATTTCTGCTCTCCTGTCGAAGTCATCGAGAATGGCTTGGAAGCATCTCAGGTCCCATGCCGCCATGCTCTCAAAGGTCCAGCGGGGTCGGACGCCGCTCTCTGGACCAAAGATATGAGGGATGGTCCAGGCGAAGCTGAAGTCTACAAGCTGTCCGTCAAGGTACTGCTGGTCTTTGAGATCTCGGACCACGATGCCAGACTTATGCAGCTCTCGAAGGTTACGCAGCAGTCGAGGCAGGTGTCCAATGTTTCTCTTGATCGTTGTCCGGTCTGGCGCCTTTTTCCGCCAGCCCTCTACGCCATTGAAAACACAACGCTCAAACTTTGGACCCTCGAAAGTGTGCACCCACTCTTTCACAATGGCCATCATGGGTCTGCTGAGATCATCGTGCTGCATGAGGCGGCGGATCACATCTTCATCGGGGGGCTCTTTCTTCCCGATAAAGGTCAGATGACTTCTCGCGCCGTTTCCAAATGGTAGGAAATGCTGCCGGACCTTCTCGTCGCTGAGATCAAATTGCAGGTATCCATATGCCTTGATAGCGAGGTGTTCGCGGCTCAGTTCCTTCAGACGCCCAAAAACACGGCATTCGTTATAGAACGAGGTCGCATGGAGGCGAAGACTATCGATCGTCGCTTGAGAAATCTGGCTGCTTGCTGCGAGGGGAACCGGGTCATCGTATAGGTCTGGGATATCGATGTCGATAGGGTCCATGAGGAAGCTTGGCTCTTGTGTCTGGAAATCAAAGAACTAGTTGATGGTTGGGACGATTAGACAATAGATAAATGGATGAGGGGAGGTTAAATGGCACACTTACCATCTTGATAGCATAGACCTTGCCATTGATTTCAGCCTTCCAAACTCTAGAATGACATCCAGAGCCGAGCATTTCGAGGATTTTAAAGTCGCAGGTCGTGATGTCGTCAATGAAACACTCGAGCTTGGGACCTTCGCAGTCCGGGAGCGGTTTCAGCTGAGGCATGACCGAAATTTTTGGTTCGCAGTGGTATGTGAGGTGTTGTTTCAGTGAATTGAGCGTTGAGGTCGCAGGGGTTTGAATGGGTTGATGCATTGATGTATTGATGAATGTGGAATATGGTAAGACATGGGACGTGTTTATATGTTGAAACACATTGAATGCCAGAGCATTCCGGGTAATTGTCAAAGAGAGAGAGTCTGTGAGCCGTGCATCAATTGCCAAAGGAGATACCAGAAATAGCGCAGTAATTGGAACAAGGAGAGTCTTTCAACCGTGCATCAATTGTCAAAGGGCAGACTCTGCGAACAGAACAACACCGCAATTGATGAAAGAGGAGAGCCCGGGAACAGTGCAGGAATTGCCAGAGGGGGGGGGTCAGCCAGTCGCGCAATAACGCTCGAAAAGGGGCTGGCATGGCGACAACACGGCCAGAACGCCAATTCCTTGGAACAAGCAAAATATGACAGGATCCAGTCATTCATTCACTATTGTGCGCAAAAATAAAGATGAGGGAGAAGGTGAGAAATGGGGGAGTGGCTAATGGCTTGGGCTGTGCGGTCATATGCTCTCTTTTCTGCGCTTTGTTCGACCACTGCGTTTCATTTTTTATTAGCATCAAAGGTTAAGCGACCGTAAAACGGAACTCTCACTCCAAACGGAGAGGCCGAAAGATGATGTTCCTTATATCTTGCCTGTCCTTCTGTTTGTCCATTCTAGGGGCATTCTTGCTATTGCGTGTCTCTATGACAGCATCATTTCCCCTGTGTCACCGCACTTTGTCTGCTTCTTGCTCACCGACTGCATCACCGAATGCATCACCGCCGGTTGGCGATTGGTAATTCACCCAGAGCGGGCTGTTGTGTTACCACATAACACTTGGAGTTCACCTAGGCTATAGCCATTCACCAATCAGGGCTTCTAAAGCAAGGGGCAATTGGGAGAGAAAGCTGTTGGGAGATTGTCGTAAATAAGCAACGATTGCTGGGATTATCAGCCAGTAGGCACCAACTTTTGCTGGACCCAGGCTTTAGTTTAGCACAGAATTAACCTTGCAGCCGATCATCTATCATCCTGCAGAGCTGGAGCAGGTTGGCTTCTGCCAATACCATCCCAGTGCACAGTTTCATGATTAGATTGACATTATCTTGCTTCAGGCACCAAGAAATGCGGTTCACAGTCCCCCACGGTATCGGGGGGATGATAGATTGTGTTTGCTGGCTTTTACTCCAATTTTGGTCCCCTGGGTGTCGCCTTAGCTATACTGTACCACCCATACATCGCCGCAACGCTGAAAGTACTGGTCTCCATCATGCACTATCAGAGATACCTTGTTTTGGGATGAACTGCCACTGTAGCGAATGTACCTTTGCTCTTGCGGCTTCTGTTGGGAGAGTCCCTGCTCAGCACAAACCATGTGCCTCCGCGTCCGTCACGTAGGGAACAGGGAATGATCTTGCAACTGGCCGTCCCTCATATTGCTCAACGGCGAGCCTTACAGCCAGCCACCAGCGCCCGATCTCCAGGGGAAATTAGCGCTACCCAGGCTGCGCAAGAGCCAGCAATGCACTGCGTTCGGCAGTAGAAGGAGTATTGCAGGTATCCCGATCCTCCAGCAGACAAGGCTTTCAGAAGGCCACCGGCGCTTATTATCATCAGCAGTTGACATAAGCCTGCGCTAGATCCATTCACTGCGTTCGACAGTACGTGAGCGTCTTACGGGCAGCCGTCAGTGCCTTGAACCATATTAATGTTGGCTTGCGCAAGGACCAGCAGTTGCATTTAGCATTACGGAAGAGTCTTACAGCAAGCTATCCATCAGGAAGTGTTTCGGAAGGCCACTGGCTCCTGTCGCTATCACCTCGTGCAGGACCCGGAGACACCGGTTGACAACAACACGGAGTAATTCTACAGCTAACCATTCCTCATCTCGCTTTACAGCGAGACATTCGGATAGCCAACAGTGCCCGGTTTCATAGTCATGTTGATTTTAGCTTGCTGGTGGGGCCAGGAACTGTGTTTGTCGGATAGCTATCCGTCACCTTGCTCTGCGATCCGTACGGCAGGGGTTCTAGGACATCATCAGTGTCCAATGTCATCAGAATATTAACGTTGGCTTGCGCACGAACCATGAACTGCGTTTGGCGTTACGGAAGAGCCTGAAAGAGAGCCAACGGCGCCCAATTTCATGGATCGATGAACGTTAGTTTGCTTCTGGAACCGTGGAATGCGTTCACCAACAAGGACTGGTCTTGCGACCGCATGTCGTCTTTTATGCACCAATTCTACAGCTAACCATCTGCTACACGAGGCTATCAGGAAGCCACAGGTGCTCGCTATCATCAGAATATTGGCATTAGCTTGCGCAAGAGCCATATGCTGCGTTCGACAATACGGAGTAGTCTTGTAACTAGCGTGCGCCGCGACGAGTGAACAGGGTTTGGTCTTCTGGAACACCGTCGCCACCTCATGCTATACCAGCCCTGATGCTGATGATAGATCAGATTCTCTGATTTTAGGGGTCTCTCTGGTTGTTAAACAGAATCAGGCATCCAAGGCCGTCACGGGAAGCGATGGAAATAGTTATATGACCGGTCTCTGCCCTACCCATTCCTCCTTTCCACCCACTCATCTGACTCAAGACTTGAACTTTTTTGCCTGGCCAAAATACTCTCGACTGCTTCAAATCTTTATAACCTCTGTTCAATTGTTTTCGCGCTATGTCTTCCCCAGCAAACTTCCCCAATGCATGGGCTACGATCGGCTGGTCGCTCACTACGCCAAACCCGACTCTGCAGACCGCTACCGGGAATTCCAACATCGCTATGACCCAAACCACGGTCCAGGCCGCCTCAACTACCATCAGAAGATGGAGAGACTTTGACCTGGTAAATCTCCATGAATCATACGGAGACCTGCTGGACAACTACAATGTGCCCGTTGTGGTCGATGAGCAATCATCCGTTTCACCCGTCACTGTCACGGGCCTGAAGAAGGTATTGGTGGGCTACATTGTTCCCCGTCTCCGACAGCCCATCGCCACAGGTGTCGCCCTTCTCGCAAGCCGATGCGGCGAAGCTTACCGCAATGTTGCCGCGCTCACGGACGAACGTCTGTCCCACGGCCGCCGCTCTGCCCTGTCTTTCGTTACCAGCAATGGCGAATGTCTTGTCGTCAGTTGCGCCTACACCTCCAACCAGTGGACATCACACCAGCTGGAATACAACGAGTCCTATCCGCTCCTTCGTCTCGCAACGTACTGTCACGATGCGGGGACCCGCTATGGGTTCATTTTCTCCGACCATGAACTCGTTGTCGCCCGTGTGAGCGGTACACCTTCTTCTTGCCTGATCGAATGGCAGTCCATTCCTTGGGGAGCAGCAGGTCCTGGGGTCTTGACAGTCAACCTGTCGCTATATCTCATGGTAATGATGGCTATGCATAATAGCCATCGACCAATCCTCCAGTATCTGCGACCGTTCCCCATTAACTACTGGTACCGGTTTCAGAACATCGACGGAGATTGGGTCAACCGACACCACCTCTCTCGTCGCGAGGTTTTCCACCACTTGCCAGGAGCCATCACTGAGCTCCCAAATGGCGTTCCTTTCGAGGATGCACACATCACTAAGTGATCTACATCAGCATCCTTTCCCTAAACACAAGCATATGTTCGGCCCCTGTTGTTTCACTGTCTCTGTGCATTCCCTCACGCCGGTTCTTTTGTCTTTCTTTTGTCTTTCCTTTTATGGTGGGGTAATCGTCGTGGTGTGTTACAGTCTTTACCTCGGATCCTTGTTATTTTCCTCTTGTCTTTGTCGCACGCTCTAGAATAGATACCATAATAGCAATCTCCTTCTCTCTCACCACTCAATTGACGATCGCGACTGTTCGCTTCGCATTGCTGAGCCCAATGCAAATTAGCGTCTGTCACATCTCACCTCATAAACTCCATGTCCAACACGCCGCCGTCCATGAAATTCATCCCGTCTCCGAAGCCCCACTCCCGCTCCAGCTCCCCACTCAATCCGACAAACGGTCCGTCCAGCCCCACAAACGGCCCATCAAGCCCCTCAAACATGTCCAAGCCTCCCGGCGGTAAGAAATCCACCTCGGGCACAGCCACATCATCCACGTTCAGCGCCTCGAAGACATCCTTCCCCGACCCCTTGAGCTCCTCTCTATACACCGCCACAGCCGCTTGCGCCCTCTGGCTAAGTTCACCAACAACGCTTCGCAAGGCTCTGAACGCCTCGTCGTCGATTATCTTCAGAAGCTTGTCGAAGAGGTCGAGCGCCTTTACTGAGAGGTGCTGATCAATGTGGATTGAGCTGTGGCCGGGATTGAGGATCATGTTGGCGAGGAGGACGATCAGCGCTGAGAAGTGAGAGCAGCTACATTGCCTGAACGAATTAGTAGATTCCCCAACATACTCAGCAGACAGAACTTTGTTTGTTGACATACCAGATTAGACACTCTGTTGGCGTAGCCTCCTGGAATAGCTTCATGCACCCTCTGCTCACGTCCACGCAGTGATTCCATCCCTCAGGTAGAGGCGGTGCCTGATCCTGACACTTCCCAGCCCCATCAAACCCCCTATTCTCCAGGTTTCCCACTGATGTTATCGTAGCTCTGCTGAAAGAGCTGATCCTCTTCACCCATTCCGCGTTATGGCTATAGATACCATGAATCATCACTTCCGTCAGCAAGAATGCGTGGTGCATCTTTGTCATCTGCACAAGCTGACTGGGCCCCACCGTCGCAGCGACGTGCTCGATATGGAAGACGGTTGGAATCCGCTGGTACCACTGGTCCAGCATAGATTGAAGCCGGGATACCCGTCGTTGTCGCTCCTGGGCTGTCACCTTGCTTGAGCGGTTCGAGTACAGGAGGTCGTACACCTTGCCTTGTATGTAAGCAAGTTCCACGCGCCTTCGATGGTAGTTGAAGTGGACTTGTCCGTTCTGCGTCCATATCAAACCAACACTGTCAGGTGGCGCAAGTGCAGGGAGGCCAATATCGATATCTTCGTCAAATTGGCACGAAGGTGTTTGCACACGAAGACAAATGTCCTAAAGAGGTCAGCTTTTGCATTTACGCACTCGAGCAACTTACCTTGTCAATAATATACGCAATCCAAAATACACGCGATCTCTGCTCTGCTTCCGCAGCCGGGAAATTCATGGCGGCCTCTTGCGAGTGCAGCTTTAGCCTATGCGCCAACCTAACCGCTGTTCCGATCAGAACACTCGCGGGTTTCGGATCGCGACTGTTTTGGAAGAGCATCACGATACCTAGCAAGATCTGAACGCCCAGCAAATCCTCATCACGAGTGACAAGTTCCGAAACAATAGTCTGAGCGTTTCTCAAACATTGATCTGCTTTTTCGATGTGCACTGATTGACTGTATCGGAGTGAAAGCTGCGGTGTGCGATATCCGATGGCCATGACGATCTGAATAGCAGCCCACGAAGCTCTGTCGCGAGCTTCGGGTTGTTTATACCATGCTGTGAGAAGCTTCATGAACTCTGACTGTTGGAAGAGAGGAATGACGCAGTTGAAGGTCGTGAAGTAGTGGTCTACTATAGGAATAATCTCATCAAGCGGGGGTAATTCTAGAGTGTTTGGTTGAGGACCTTGGTACACTGCTGGATTAACAGGATTGAATTTCCAAGCGAATCCTCGTTGCGCCATCTCTTCGAAATTAGCAGAGTTGTTGAGAACTGACTCCGCCGAGTCACTTGGGCTGGAATGGTCGTCTGGCCATTGCGGTCGGGCAGTTTGAGCATCTTTGGCGGCGTTGAGAACGACTTGGAGCTGCTCCTCAATACGGGCTAATCTTGCTTCAAGGCCTTCTTGACGATTGTTCCTGAAACAGTTGGTAAAATGAGCTGAAAAGTTGAGGGGAAAGGGCGTACTCTTCTTGTTGCTTAGCCCCGGCTCGAACTCTCGCAGAATTAGACTTCCTTCTAATGATGCTGGTTCGACAGCTCGTATTATATAGGATGCAATTCGAACAATCTGGCTTTAGCATGTCACATTTGATCTTTTTGGTAAAGCACAAATCGCAGGCTGGGATATTTGTCAGCTGGGTTCGTATCTGAACTGGAACCGCTGACCTTTGCGACGATTAGACGGTGTAGGATCTGTCTCGGTCGACATGGCTGTAGCTACTCGAATATTATTGCACCAGATCTGGTTTGGTAGTTTACAGTGATAAACAACGACGAGGACAGCGGATGATGAGTAATGTTGAGAGTTTTGTTGCAGATGCGCAGTTAGATCAAGTGAGGTTGGATGGCTGACAAATTCCCCGGACGCAGGGTTCCACATAGCCAGCCTGCTCAGGCTGTCGATCATCAGCCCTAAATATAGAACCGTTGAAACGCCATGACATGGCATGACATGAGTTTATCTCGGGACAACGCAACCCATGACTCGAATAGATACCCTACACTCTACGGAGTAGCAAACATGTCTAATCGCAATCAACCTATGATCCATCAAGCTTTGACCTTGCCATATGCAACCCGAGGCCCCGAGTACTGAATAGCACGAACAAACTCATTCTTATCCCCGTCTTGTACCAGCTTCTCATACCACGCACCCATATCCTGGCCAAATGTCTGCACAACTTCAGCGTCGCTCGCGTCAAGCGGTTCATAGCCCTTTGCAATCTGCGCGAATTGAGCCCCGGCGACACCCATAGCCATACCAAGATCATTCTCAACCATCTCAGCCGGTTGGATCGCGCCTTTGACGCGTCCCTCAATAATATCACTAGCCAACCGCGGTTCCGCCGCCGCAGGCCGCCCAATACTGACACCATCCACAACATCAAGCGCGTCTACCATGGCGCCCACCGTTCTCAAACCACCGGCGATAAAGACCCTCATTCTATGCGCTGGATCAAGGGCTCTGGTGATGGTCTCCGCCCACTCAAGAAAGAAACCCTCGCGCTGCTTGGTCGACTCTTTCTCCCACGACATCGCCATGCGCTCATAAGTGCCGCCGCTGAGCTCGACAAAGTCGAAGCCCAGTGCTTCAAGCCTCTCGCAGAGCTCCCTCGCTTCGTCGGGCGTCACGCCGCCGTCCTGGAACTCCACGCTGTTGAGCTTTGCGCTGACGATGAATGTGGATGAGACGCGGGCTTTGATGGCGTTTGCGATTTCGGAAACGAGACGGAGTCTGTTCTCGACTGTCTGAGTGCCGTACTCGTCGGTGCGCTTGTTGGTGGTTCGGGAGAGGAATTGAGAGAGCAGGTATCCGTGAGCTGCGTGCATTTCAATGCCGTCGAACCCGGCTTTTTCGAGATACTCGGCGGCGTGGGCGAAGCCTTGTATGATCTGGGCGATTTCCTCCTTTGTCGCGGCGTGAGGCTTGCCAAATGTCATTCCCATCTTGGGGTCTGTGATTGTCAGTACGTGCACGTCGCTGAAGCGCGATGAGCGACTTACCGAGTTGGACATCAGAAGCCGAGATGGCGACGGGGTTGAACTTGTAGGGAACTTGTCGCCCAGGATGGTTGAGTTGACCGAGGAAAAGAGAACCGTCCCTCTTGGCTGCCGCAGCTAATTGCTTGAACTTTTCGAAGCGCTCGCCTTCAAAGGGGGCATCGACGGGGATGCCGGGAGACGCAGCGGCGGTGACCGAGTTGAGATCAAAGCCAATATTACCAGTGACGACGATGCCAAAGTTATTTCTGCCTTCGCCCCATCTACAACTGTCAGTGTCTGGGCCATCTACTGGCGCTGGCGAACTCACCGTCTGTACAGCTCAATCAGCTCGTCGGTCGGGATTCCTCTCTTTGAGACGATCTCAGGATCCCAACTCGCAAGCGATTCAGCCATAGGCGACTTGAGAAACCTGTTCTTTGCGACTCTGCCAGAGGGATGAAGGTAAAGTTCTTGGGCCAAGGGCTCAGGTGTGACGTCTTTGGAGGTGTAGCGGACAGGCATTTTGACGATTGTGATTGAAGTGGTGATTCTATTGAAGCTGAATGTTTGATGATGGCTTTAGTAACATAAGGTCTTCCAGTCGCTATTTATATAGCAACATCGCGAGAGCAATCATCTCAATGCAGCATCATTACAAAGCTGAGCACGCAGACTCTGCCCCATTTTGTTCATGTCCGATCCGAGAAGCAGAGTCCGAGCAAAGAACGCTCCACGGGCTTTCAGTAGCAAGGGATGACCCCAAAGATAATCTACTTATCGTGTCCATGGCGTTCCGATAAAGCACGGCGCTGGGTGTTGAGAGTACAAGCGACCCGCATTTGCAGCCCACGGCGTTCCACGGAGTTGACAATCAGTCGACCGGCCATTTTTCAGCATCCAGCGCGCGCGAATTACAAATAGAACAACACCAAGTATTAATTATCAAATGGCATATTTACATTTAGTTATTCCTTGGTATTATATTGACTTGCCAAAAATGGTAATTTGGGCGGATTGTAAACACGGCCGCACCAACTCCAACGCGTCATGATGTAGAGGTTGAAGATAGAGGGGGGAAAAACACAACAAAAAAAATTGGTAGCTTCTCTTTGATTGAGCGTGTCATCCTTAGTGCAGGGGCCATGCTAATCTTCTCTGTATCGTTTCACTATTGAGGTATTAGCATGAGATCGAACTGATGACCTTTGCAGGGAGATGCAAAGTTTAACGGTTGTACCCACATAGACCATGTGTCCCGAAGGACAAAAGAATTTGTGATCTATGGCTTATATACCCTTGGTTTGCCACTAGCTTTGTAGATGGGGTCCCCGCTCACGATGGCACTCCCGGCCTCTGATGGTCCTGCAACGCTCTGTTGCATGCAACAAAAATCTCTGAACAGACTTCTTTCTTATCTGTTTCAATGCTGCAGAGTGTTCTTGTCGCTCTCATGCCTGTGAGAGCCTCTGCATGGCCGACTCAGTCCAGTATATCTGGCGATGCCAAAGTGGCAGGGTCTCTCGCTGAGGCAAACTCAAGCAACCAAGTCATTTTACATGGTGCAGGAACATCTCAATTGCTTCTGAGGCATGGTTGACTCGCTTTGCAATCTTTACAAGTCAAGGTTCTCACAAGTGCAAAGGTTGGCTGGTCTGGTCTGGATTTGTGTGCCCTACTGTTGAAGGGTGGTGGGGCGGATGCGGCGTTAAAATGACATTGGATGAACCTAAACCGATTGAAGACTGCTCTATAACCTGCTGAGAAGAATGTACGTCTCTTTGTTGACGGCTTTCTATTGCTCCTGAACTATTCAGATCAATGAAAAGCTACGCTGCTCTTTCGATGGGTGGGATCTCGGACAGGATGAAAGACATCCACTGACAGTCGTTACTCTTACTTTTGCCGCACAAAAGCTTGTTTCATGTCAAGACCAGGAATCGTTGGGCCGGTAAAGACGTCGATTCTCTGGGCATAGGGTAACCAGTCAAGGTGTACCATCACGCTTTCAGCACTACAGCTAATCGCCGCAGCGAAAAGCTTGTCATTCATTCGTCAAAGCTCATCAAATAGTCGTAAATGCACATTATCCAAAGCTCATCCTAATATGATCATAAATTCATCAAAAGTCATCAATCTTTGCTCCTCTCCCAAGCCTCCAGCCTCTTCATGTGTTGCGCGCATACCGCCAGCCTCTTGACGATATAACTTGGGATGAAATCGAGAGCTACAAACTCATTTACCCGCTAGACTATGATGCCGCTTCTCTCGAGATGAAGAATTCATGTATCCGGGGGTGATGGTGATTTATGCGGCTTCAGTGGGAAACGTATGCTGCAATACTCATTGAACGCGACTTGACGCGACCTGCTCCATGACACAAGCTGAGTCTTTGCGATTGTGTAGCATTGGAAATGAAATTAGCCAAGGCGCATAATTAATCTGAGCATAAGGACATGTAAGTCATGTGTGTTGTGGTGATATAATACTGTAAAATGAAGCTATTCAGAGAGGATACTGGACATCAACGAGCAGCTACATCTACCAGACTCAAGACTAAAACACTTGACTGCTATTAGTCTCTACAAATTAAATGCAAGAATTTCTTGGGCAAATAAACGGCGAATACTCCCTGAGATTATCATCGCTTTTTATCATGTACTCACTCATCCCTCTGACTGAACCACGCTGCTGTTATCTCCAGTATCTCTTAGCGTGAATAATGATCAACTGCACTCACAATAGGAAACAATAGATCGTCATCACTACATACAAGATAAATTTACAGCAAAACACCATCCACGCCTTTCTCTGTTCATTGACTGCATTACAAATCCACTTCCCCCGTCCGGACGCCGACACCATAAGCCGGGCTAATCCTCCCGACACGCCCCCACAAAACATCACCAATTCGTCCGCCCTTCGTCCGCATTTCGTCCGTGTACATCATCAACACCCTCTCACATTCTCACCCAGCAGACCCCTTCATATTCACACTCTCTACCGTCTCATTCCTCTTCGGCCGAATAAATCTCCTGTAAAACATGTCCGAACCACCCGCCAAGCGCCGCAAGGTTAGAAAGGGGACACGAAGCTGCTGGGAATGTAAACCTCCCCTCCACCCTCATACAAGATAAGGTGCTTACATGCCCAGGCCGCCGCCGCAAGATAAAATGCCAGTTCTCAAAGGAAGACGACCCAATCTGCATAGGCTGCACTCAGCGCGAAACAAGCTGCGTGTCCCAGGAGTATGTCCCCGCGCCGCCCTCAGCGCCCCAAGACAAGCGTCTTGCGCAGCGCCTCGGCCGGCTGGAGGAGCTGATGGAGAAGCTGGTCGACAAGCCGCTGCCGTCGCCCGAGTCAGAAGACCCTGCGCTCGAGAGGTTCACGCAGCACACGGCTGATGTGTTTGAGTCGTCGGTCGTGGATAATGCGCAGCAGATCCTCGACCAGCCGGACGCTGCCATCGTGACGCACAAGTTCCCGAGCCGCTCTGCAAAGGCGACGCATGTTTCTGCGCAGCTGCACGCGCTCTTCCCGTCGCAGCAGATTCTGTATGCTATTTCGCAGCAGAGCCCCGGTGCGCGTTTTGTTCTGGCCATGTTCTACTCGCAGCAGGATCAGATTGATGGGAAGCCGGAGCCTTTGTCGTCGCTGGCGCAGATACCGTCTGTCACAAGCCATCCCGCCATTCTCGCAAAGCGTCTCTTACAACTCGCTGTCTGTCTGCAGCAAATGCCCCCATTCTTCGATGGGAGTACCCTCGGGCTGAGTAAATCGCCGCGCGAAACGATGGAAGAGTGGGTTGCTGTCACAGGACGTCTAGTCACGTCTGACGATGACTTTGTCGGGTGCTTGGAAGGTCTCGAGTGTCTCATCTTACAGAGCTTCTACCAAAGCGACGCAGGGCATTTGCGCAAAGCGTGGTTAACGGGTCGTCGGGCTCTGAACATGGCACAGCTCATGGGCATCGATCGCAAGAGCGCAAAGTCAATCAAATCCGTGGATCCATCATTCAGCAACAAACATCGCCCTTCACCACCAGTAATCTGGTTCCGCATCAACTGCAACGATCGCTACGTCTCTCTCATTCTCGGTTTGCCTATTGGCTCGCGCGACAACAGTTTCGCAGAAGATAATGCTCTCGTGTCGGATGCACCGAGCGACAAGCTCGGCAAAGTGTACGCGATGATGGCGGGCAAGATCGCGGATAGGAATGAGCTCAAGGGCAGCGAGGCATATGTTCTCACGCAGTCTGTAGATATGGAGCTCGAGAAGGCGTACAAGATGATGGATGATGGTCTGTGGTGGAAATTACCCGACATGGCCATATGCTGCGGTACATCCGACGCATCAGGCGACGGAATGAGCGTCATAAAGCTCCAGATCCGACATTTCTCGCTTCTAATCCTTCTCCATCTTCCCTATCTTCTTCGTGATCGTGGCCAAAGACGATACGAGTACAACCGCGCAACATGCATGCAAGCAAGCCGCGACGTGCTCGCCCGATTCCTCGAATACCGCAATTGCTTTACAACATCCGTATCAGGCCGTCACGTCGACTACTCGGCCCTCGTGGCAGCCATGACACTCCTGCTAGGCTATCTCGGCTGGCGCTGGCCAGGCTACGAGACAGAAAAAGAGCATGACAGAGACCTCGCCGAGAAAACACAAGAAAGGATGCAAGAAATGGGAGCGCTGAATAACGACCGCCTCTGCATAGAAGCCGCGGAAACAATTCGGCAGCTTTTGCCCATCGTGCAAAGACAATCAGGCACGAGCGGAGAAAACGTCCATCTCAACGTCCCGTTCCTGGGTACGGTGAACATCAACCCCGGTCCGACGCCGCCAGCCTCCACAGCGAGCTTGATAGCGTCCAACAGCACCACGCCCAGTGGCAACGTCGACATGTCACAGTTCCCGCTGTCCTTCAACTCGCCAAGCTTTGGCTCCGAAAACTGCGACTTATCCACAACGTGCGCCTTCACGCCTGATGTGTTGGACTCCAACTGGCCCTGCTTCACGGCCGACCCTGAGGATTGGGCTCTGCAGGGCGTGGACACTACGTACTGGACTATGCTCAACAGCAGTATAGCGTGAGGATAAAGATATGTATGATTATGATATTTATACCCAAGATGAACCAACAGAACACCAAACGAATGCACACCAACGTGTAAAACAAAGGGACTAGGCTGTCTAGCCAGGGTATCTCCATCAGGTAACCTCCTCGACAAACGCCACAAATGAGATCAACTCCAGTATCCAGTAGTGAATTAGGTGCAATGTACGTTCGAGCGCTTAGGTAGTATTCAGTCCTGTAAACCTTCTACCAGGGCCTCACGGTCAATATCAGCTGTAGTGACCTGAGCGGGCGCGCCCTTTCGTTTCTGGGCAGCCCAGTATTGATGAAAGCCAGGAATAGAGCCAGGCTGGTTGATACCCGGAGTCCGGTTAATATTCCTGTCTTTTTCCTTCTCCGCAGGTTTTGGGGCGGTATTTTCACTATTCCCCGAAGCCCAAGGTCTCCAGCCAACCCATTTTCCTATCCCTCCTGCGGGGCTCCCTTGGGGGGTATCCGAAGGAGCTGGCGACGCAGATCTGTTTGACCCAGGCCTGTCAAGTGGGTTGGACACAATTCTACTTGTGGGAAGACCAGCGAAAGTGTCTCGGAGGGCAGCGGTGCTTCGCTTAGCTGCACCTCTGTAGAGTGTGGGCTGCGCTGTGACGCCCGTAACGACAGCCTCAGCGCCACCGAGTGGTCGAAGGGTGAGCTGGCTAGGCCGAGCCTTGAGTGTGTGAATGTCAAGGCCGCCTGCAAGAGACATGATGGATTCATGAGAAATAGCTCGGTGAATCCTTGGACGCGGCATGTAGTCGTCTCTATTGTCTTCGGAGCTCTCAACAATTGAGCTCTCGTCAATTGACGGGGTGTTGCCGAGATCGGGTGTCTCAGTGCGAGACATGACCTCCTCACCCTCATTTTCGTCCTCCTCATGTATCACATCATCGTTAAATTGACGTGAAATTTGAGGCGGCGTACCTGGATCAAGCTGGAGGGAAGGTGCTTGAAGGCTGAAAGCCGAAATGTCAGACGGGCCTTTACGGTGCGTCCGCCAGGTGGGTGACATGGGGTCAAAGCTCGTAGCTGGTGACATTGGATAATCGCCGTCGCCAAAATTTGAGTCAAACATAGAGTTTCGCAGATTCGATCGTGGTGAACTTGGAACGGACGACGCAATTTCAGAGGGTTGCTCTGAGAGCATGGACCATCTCTGTTTGGGCATTGAGATGACAGAGTTGGGTTCTTTGGTGTTGATGGAAGCGAGGGCAGGCAGCGCAGGCCCCAAACTCCAGCGAGCAGTAGATCTCGGGGTGGATGTGCCGGAACTGGTCGAAGCTGAAAAGATACTAGAGTTCAAGCTCGCGCGCTTCCGCCTCATCTTTTGTTTATCGGCCTTGGCTGTAACGTGGTAGTGGTGGTGGATGTGAAGCTCTTGCGAGATTCGAGGAGTCGTCGGCGGCTCATAAGCCTCGAGTTCGTCCTTGAGAGTCGTACTGCTGTCGGCGATGGGTTGGTGGGTGACAAGTTGTTCTCGTAGAGACTGGATCTCATCGTTCGAATTGAGAAGCATCTCTCGTAGCTCAGCCATGCCAAGTTGTAGGTTGGCATTGTCTTGAAGCAGATCCCGCACGAAATGATTGACGACGGGGTTCCCTGGCTTCGGTTCTTGCAGTGTCTTGGATGCAGCTGCACCTTTTAGACGACCGGCGGCTGTATTGAGCTGCTTCTCAACCTGACGTTGACGCTCCATTCGCCCCATAACCTCGGCATGTCTTTGACGCTCCTCCCGAGCTTCCTCTTCCATCCTCTCCAATTGATCCTGCATATCCATTATACCGCGTTGCGCCTCCTTGCAACGCTGTGCATGTGTTCGAGCATCTTCCTTCGTCGACCTCAATTCGTGATAGAGATCATCCTGTTCGAGTTCCAGGAGGGAAATATGCCTCTCAGCATCTTCGGCTCGCAGGGCAGCAGACTCGAGTCTTCGGACGGCTTGTTGGGACGACAGCAGGCTTGCTTCGAGTGCTTTAATCTTTGTATCGGATTCGGAGACGGTGTTGTTGAGCAGTTCAAGCTGGTCGAGGAGATTACGATTCTCCTCAATCTTCAGGGCATTCTCAGCCTCTAATTCCTGCTTGGCCATTTCCAGACGCTCTATCCTGGAGGAAAGATCGAGACGATCTCTCTCCGCGTCGGCCATATATGCTTCATGTCTAGCGAGTAGAGCCTACAAGGGAGACAGACAAGTCAGCAGTGTGATGGGGCATTGACGTGTCTAGCGGGGACTGGCATGCGGGACACGCGGGTGTTTAGGCGGTGGAAGAAGTGGCAGCCGTATAAAAACAGAGGAATGCCCCAAAATTGAAGATTGGTACCTGACTAACCTGACCAAGTTGCGCCGCGGTATGGACATCTTTTTCGACTGTCTCTAGAATGGAGCAATTTTTCTTGAGGAGAGCGCAGTCGATTCGTCCACAGCAGCAAGTCATCTCAGAGATATGTGGCTCCGGCCCAAAATCCGGCCTCTCCATGATGGGCGGAGCGAAATCGGAGATGGAGAGGCCTTTTGAAGCTCTGATTATTGTACAGATAATAGGGTGAAGAGTTGGCGAAAGGTAACGAAGACGGCGGAAGACAAGGGATCGGTCGACAACATGATAATACTGTAGATCGGAGGATAGGAATGATGGAAGGGCGAAGATTAGACCATAATTTGTCGGCAGCCGATATTAGACTCGAGCCGGTCACGAGTCTAGAGGAGGAAAGAAAGACGATGCCGTCTCGTCGGGTTCGAGTCGTTTGATGGGAACGGCTGGTGTTTACTGTTGAGCCAAACAAAGAGGGTCTCTGTTTGTGTATAATTGGCTGAGGTTGTAATTGGTATGTGGCTCCCGCGCGAGTCTAAGTTGGGTAGGAGTGGAGTTTTGTTCCTGACTTAGCGAGATCGCCGACAGTTGAAGTTTTAGAGTAGGTAAACAAAGAAAGTGATGCAGATAAACATGGACAACAGTAACGACTTGTTTGTATCGGTAGGTGTTTGCATGAGTGAATAAACAAAACAAGGCAGATGAGGCCTCAAAAGAGACCAACCTCAGCCACTTGCACAAGCCATGTGATGAAGAGACGGGCCAGGGTAATAGGCTGCGAACAGTTCGTACAGGGGACCTCTTTAGGCATTCACCAGGGGCGGACACTCTGGACTCGGTTAGCGCGATGAAGTCGCAGGGAAGACGTGCTGAACGCTCGCGATTCCCTCATTTCCTTTTCGCGTGTGATTGGATGTGGAATTCAAGGTTGTCACACCTTGCTCAATCCGCCATGACGCAGATTTAGCGCTCTGAGATAAGAAGATAAGACACGTGATGAGTCAACTGACATGGTCCAGGGTAGTCTATCTGATTTGACATGAACTCTAAATGCTCTCTTAGCCACCATTACCCTATCATTTTTCGCATTCATACTTTTACACCGCCTGCATTCGATCAATCACTTCAATGCCTCGTAAGCCGGCAGTTAATAGTGGCATCATGCCCTATGCGGGGCATTGCTTACAGATACATATACAAATTGGAAACGGCTGGATTGTGGTGGTGCAGCCTTAATTAGAGAACGGCTTACAACGTCGGCATGTCGTCATACACAGTCTCGCCCATGAAGCTTCGACCAGTCAGATCACTCCCATTGTCATCCCCCACATCATCGCGGGCATGGATGATACGGAGCTTCCAGTGGTGATGCTTGCGTTTTGTTAGGGAGGGACCTTTGCGTTGCACTTGCGCTGCTTTGCAGCTGCCGTCGAATTGATGGCGCCATGTCCACGTTTCTTCGTTTCCCCCAATTTCGGTCTCCCACTGCTACCTGCCGTACCATCCCACAGCTCTCTCTCTCTCTCTCTTCTTTAATAAGACGTCTTGATGCGTCCGTATCCCAGATTACTTCAAAGCTTTCGCTCAGCTCGGATACAAGCACCTCGATTATTTCCTCTAGCAAGGCCTTTCTCCACATACAGATCAATGGCGCAAGAATACAAGCTCAAGGGCGTTACATCGCTCGACCTTTCTCCAGGCTCCAAGCAGGAGGTTGAAGTTGAGGGTATCGAGAATGGCAAGGTTCTACTCGTCAACACTGGGGGAACGACTCAAGCTCTAGGTTCCAAGTGCACTCATTATGGTGCACCTCTCGCAAAAGGTGTATTGACCAGCGACGGTCGCATCACATGCCCATGGCACGGAGGTATGTCCAAATGCAGCCCGCACCCTTATGCTTGTACTAATTAATCGTAGCTTGCTTTAACGCAAAGACCGGCGATATTGAAGATGCCCCCGCCCTCGATCATCTACCCGTCTTCCAAGTCGCCGAACGAGACGGCGCCGTGTACCTCACCGGAGAGGAGAGCGCCATCAAGTCATCCAAGCGACAGCCCAATGTCAAGTGCGCCGAATTTGGAAGCGTCCAGGAAGACCATGTCGTTGTCGTCGGTGGTGGTTCAGGAACACTGGGTGTCGTCGAGAGCCTCCGCGAGAATGGATACAAGGGTGGCATCACCGTCATCTCCAACGAGGGCTACTACCCCATCGACCGAACAAAGCTGAGCAAAGCTCTCATGACCGACCTCAGCAAGCTGCAATGGCGAAACAAGGATTTCTACGAAGGTGGCTCCATCAAGTTTGTCCAGGGCGAGGTCAACAATGTTGACTTCTCGGGTCGTTTCGTCACCACCAGCGAAGGGGAGAAGATTGACTACACCAAGCTGGTCCTTGCTACTGGTGGAACTCCCAGACGACTTCCGCTCCAAGGTTTCAAGAACCTTGACAACATCTTCACTCTCCGAAATGTTCACGACACAAAAAAGATCGTCGACCAGATTGGCGAGAAGGGCAAGAAGATTGTTGTTGTCGGATCTTCGTTCATCGGAATTGAATTGGCGGTCGCGACAGCCGGCGATAACGATGTGACCGTCATTGGCATGGAGAATGTTCCTCTTGAGCGCGTCCTCGGCGAAAAGGTTGGTTCAGGCCTCCAGAAAGCGCTCGAAGGTAAAGGTGTCAAGTTTTACATGGGCGCAAGTGTCGACAAGGCCGAGCCCTCTGCATCTGACGCGTCCAAGGTTGGCTCCGTATCTCTCAAGGATGGTACCAAGCTGGAGGCAGACCTCGTCGTGCTTGGTGTCGGTGTCGCACCTGCTACCCAGTTCCTCAAGAACAACAGCGGCATCAAACTGGAGGACGACGGTTCTATCAAGACAAACGACGACTACTCTGTTCAAGGTCTGAAGGATGTTTATGCCATCGGCGACATCGCTACGTTCCCCTACCACGGCCCCGGAGGCGAAGGCAAGCACGTGCGAATTGAGCACTGGAACGTTGCTCAAAAGGCGGGCCGCATCGCTGCGAACCACATTGTCAACCCAGGCGGCAAGACTGAGCACTTTATTCCCGTTTTCTGGTCTGCTCTGGGAGCTCAACTACGATACTGCGGCAACACTATGGCCTCTGGCTGGGACGATCTTGTCCTCGATGGTAGCCCGGCCGAGAATAAGTTTGTGGCCTACTACTGCAAGGGCGAAACGGTCGTCGCCATGGCCAGCATGGGAAGAGACCCGGCAATGGCCCAGAGTGCAGAATTGATGCGGGTTAACAAGATGCCCACCAAGACGGAGCTCCAAGAGGGGACCAGTGTAGTGTAAAGCTTAGCGGGAGCGGGAGCGATGCCAACGGCCGGAACTACGATGAATATGATGCTAGATCGAGATGACAGGTGCAGAACAGGAAATTGTTTCGTCGGCATGAAGCTTAGTTGAGCAGATAATTCCAAACGTCCACTTAGATCTCACAGCGGAAGATAATCCCCGGGTTCGAGAAGTCAATGACGTACAGACAGGGATCGTCATGATGGCATCAACTCCACTACAGCGCGCAATCATGGTGACGGTACCACCACAACACCCAGTCATGGTGACGATGTTACATATGACGGGTAGATGTTTATTATATGAAGTCATGAGAAATACACAAATGTTGATAAATAGCGCCTCTTGTCGTGCCATCAAGGTTGATTGAGGCAACACCAAATTGCATTGGGGTTATATTAAAATGACTACTCAAGCAGCTTACCAGGCCGAAAAGGTCATCGGACACGGCGACAATGCCGTCACAGCCCAAGATGTTACTACATACCATGAACCAGGTGCCGGAGAGTCTGGTGAGACTATGAAGGCTCTCGCATGGATTAGCAAGAACAAGGTCCAGATGGGTACGTCTGACTCCATCACTTACACCTACATATTCACCACTAACACAAACAGTCGACGCCCCCAAGCCCAAGATTATCGAAGACCGCGATGTGATCCTCAAAGTAACAGGCAGCACCGTCTGCGGCTCAGACCTGCATCTCCTACACGGCACAGTCGTCCAGCTCAGCGAAGGCGACATTCTCGGCCATGAGTTCTGCGGTGTCGTTGACCAGGTCGGTTCAGCCGTCAAGGGCATTGACGTCGGAAAGCGCTACGTCGCATCATTCCAGATCGCGTGCGGTGATTGTTTCTTCTGCAAGCAGAAGCTTTCGTCGCAGTGTGAGAAGACCAACTCGAATACCACTGAGAGGGCCATGTACGGTGGTCGCACGGCGGGCATGTTTGGGTACTCGCATTTCACGGGTGGGTTTGCGGGCGGTCAGGCGGAGTATGTACGTGTTCCACTGGGGGATGTGAACCTTTTGGAGATTCCCGATGACGTTCCCGATGAGAAGGGTGAGTATCTGTCTCTGTTGAGTGAGCTCTGCTGACATGTTTAGCGCTGTACTTGTCTGATGTACTGGCCACGTCCTACAACGCCGTCAAGGACACAGCCGTTTATCCCAACGACTCGGTCGCCATCTTCGGCGCTGGCCCAATCGGTCAAATGGCTGGTGTCTTCGCCATCAAAGAGGGCGCAACCCAAATCATCTTTGTCGACACTGAACCACGCCTGTCGTTCATTCGAGATCACTGGCCCGCTGAGCACAAGGACAAGCTTGAGCTGGTGGACTACAAGCACTTGTCGCACGGCGTAACCAACAAGCCTACCGTCGTTAGTCGTCTCAAGGAACTCACTGGTAACCGTGGTCCTGATTGCGCGATTGAATGTGCGGCTGGTGAGTATGCCAAGGGCTGGATGCACTGGCTCGAGATGGCCGTTGGGATTGAGACGGACACGAGTGAGATTGTTAACGAGATGATTGAGGGTGTGCGAAACTATGGACGATGTGGTGTTACTGGCGTTTACGTTGGCTACGTGAGTCTCTCCCCAATGCCAACCGCTCTCTGTACATGCAACTGACTTGACTAGACCAACCACTTCAACATCGGCTCCCTCATGGAGCGAGGCATTCGTCTCATCGGCAACGGCCAAGCGCCCGTTCACAAATACTGGCATGAGCTTCTTGAGATGATCCAGAAGGGCGAGCTTGATCCCGGCCAGATGCTTTCGCACCGCGTCAGGCTTGAGGATCTGGATAAGGTGTACTACAAGTTTGAGAAGAGGGAGGATGGGATGCAGAAGATCTTTGTGGAGACCAAGTTTTCGTTCCCTCAGGATCCCAGCACGCCTAGTCTTACGACTTATTGATGAGGTGGACGGATGAGGATAGTGATGAGTTATGAATTGAATAAACGAGACTGATGCTTTTATGTTAATTATGCTCGTGGTGTTTTGCCGCGTGGTGAGACGTCTCGCACGGACTCAACTGAATACAGTTCAAGGCAATATTGGCCATGAAAAGTAATCAAATGCTGACAAGCCAAGAGAAACGAATTCTGACGATACCCATGCTGTGAATATAAAGCCTGATACTGGAGAGGGTGCAATAGAAGCCGGCGAGGTGGCTCCTACACCAGACCCAGATATAGTCAACTGGTCTGGCCCCAACGACCCAGAAAACCCACACACCTGGTCCAAAGCCTACAAGTTGACAAATATCATAGTCCTCAGCTTATCCGTCCTATACACCAATCTCGCAACCACAATGTTCGTTCCCGGTGCCTCCGTCATAAAACGCGAATCCGGCTTCAAGAGCAACACCGTGGAGGTCCTAACCACCGAGGCATCACTCGGTTTCGCCCTCAGCCAGTTATTCATACCCCCTCTGTCTAAGGTCTTTGGCCGCATCAAACAAGCTCAATCTTTTACATAGGGTTCACAGCTGGTTACGCGCATAGCACTCATATTACAGAGTTTCTAATCTTTCGGTTGCTAACTGGCATAGCTGCTGCATTATACATATCTACAGGGGGCGGTACAGTGGCTGACCTTATGCCCAAGGGGGAGAGAGGTGTTACTATGGCTATTTTCATAGCTAGACCACTTTTCGGCCCTGTATGTTTCCCTTTTGGCATTTTAAGAATTTGAGGAAGCTGATGGTAAGAATAGGTGCTTGGTCCTATCGTGGGAGGATTGTTGTTGAAAACTTAGGATGGAGATGGTGGTTTTACCATGTTTTGATCCTGGTAGGTTTAATTAGTTGACTCCTTATCTGAAATAGGCTAATAGATGATATTCCTGCTAGGCCGGCATAGCTACTTTAGTCACCTTCTTTATATATGAAACAGGCTCTATAAATATCCTTAAGTCCAAGGCCGCTTGTCTTTGCAAAGAGACAGGCAAGCTTAACCTCCGCGCCGCCGGTGACAAACAGACACCAATCATCTTCACAGACATATATAATCGACATCTTCGGGTCTCAAGCAGCAGCATCGGCGCTTGCTGTGATTACACTGCTATGCAATCTGACAGGAGCCTTTCTGCCCCTTGCCGCCCCGACACTCTATGCTAACCTGGGTCTTAAATGGGGAATATTGTTCTGGCCTTCATCACGATTAGTTTTATACCAATGTCAATTTACCTTTTCTTATAAGGTGAGACCCTTGGTAAAAGGTTTCATGTCGAAATCCGAACTGCAAAGATTGTGCAACCTAGGCTTAATTGGCCGTCTTATTGCTCAACAAGATATGCATTGCCGTGGTTTTCTAACCACTCCCTCTATGTAAGTCTTTTTTGCTACTTCTGCTCTGTTCTAGAACGAAACAGGTAAACGTCGTCCCGTATACCTTCTTTTTATCCCGTGCTATGATAGAACTTATTGGGGGACCAGGGTATACCAGTTGTTTATTAGTAAATATATTACATCATGATTTGAGATCATTGAATCCTTGGCTGGATGTGTTAATTGTGGGTGAGACTTATGGCTAAGAGCTTGTTATTATCATATAAAACTGAGTATACTTTCGCCATCATAGAGTGGCTTTCAGACTTGCGCTTAACCTGCCCACCAAAGGCGCTCAGCTGTCTAGTGTTATCACTAGCCGACCATAGACCAAACGCAGACTTTACTCATCAAAATTTCAGCTTTCGCCTAGCTTTGGATCAGCGCCGCCTCAAGCAACTAGCATGTTGGCAGAATAGTGGTATAAACTGAACTACTATATATCTTCATACTCCTAACACTTTTACTCTGGCACAGGTTGTAGTATCCCCCTATAGTGAGCTAATTAGCTAAAGCGACCAGTATGAGCTCATATAGGCTGGAGGGTCATGGGATAGAATGAATGAAGATATCTTAGGCTCTGCTTATCATGACCTTATGCCATGCCGAATATAAATCCCATCAAACGAACAAAAACATACACCAAAAAGGCATTGGCGAAAACAAAAGCCGACATAACGATATGCCTTAACTCGAATGCATCTCCGATCTGCGCTCGAAAGGAACGCGAAACCCTGGTTGGAAACCCACGCACATTGTCATCATATAGAATGACAATACGAAGAGAGATCAAGAAGCCGACGTGATTCCAACCAATGATCAGCAACTATTCCATATGGTCAGCCTTGAAATATGCCTTTGAACACTCTGAGGCTCTGCTGACATGGGTTACGCGAGAGATAGAACGTTGAAAGGGGGCTATGGAGCCTAACATGTTGATTTCCAATGAAGTGATGAGATGAAATATGACTCTATATGTTCAACTTTTGAGCAATGCGATGTTCTTCGAACTGGGGAGTGAGTAGAAAGGTATTGACGGGAAGGAAGGAATTCAAGAGAGTGTGTACGGGGGATCAACTATTTATCTTCAGAGCGGCCTGGCTGGGCTCCAGCACTGCATGCAAGACCTCTACTTCGTGGTCGAGATACAATGGCTTATCCGACTGCCTCCAAGCAAACGGTATTGGAATATCCCTGAAAAGGCAACGAATCAGATGTCTCTTCCTGCGAGGGCATTTCAGCGTCCAATCACGGGTAGAGGTGGCTTACGTTAGTAAGCGATTCAGAGTATGATCCGATGACTCTATCATGACTTTTCCCCGCCCACGCTCGCTCGCATATACTTAGAAACGCCGAGACAACAGAAAATCCTGTTTGGCGATAGCACAACAACCAACTATTGGTAGAACGGACTTTACTTCTGATCGATCCTGCTCGTCACTGTAAAAGCCGGACCTAGTGTGCCTAGTCTGATCTCGTGGCTGCTTACTGTCTTCCCCGTCGATGGCCTTCCTCCCAACATGGACACCACACGGCTAGAAAGATGTGCCTGTAATGACTGGGAGGAAGTTCGACCAGACATCATCCAAATTTATGCGAATCATACCTTGAAAGAGCTTGTCAAGATACTCCGCAACAAGTACAAGCTCAAACCCAATGCGACGTAAGAATGCCAACCCCCCCGGCTTTCAAAAGCAAATCTAAAGACGCCTTAGGGAGAAGATATGCAGAAGATATCTTGCATCTTGGGGAATAACTACATATGCAACAAAAAGACAATCTGAAGCACAGGGGCAGCATAGAAAAAGGCCAAGTCGCTCAGGAACATCAACTGCATCAGCCTCCATCCAAAAGCGCCAGATTCCACGGCCACTCATGCCCGCAAACGATGAACCACTAAGATTCGTATTATTCAATGTGAATCAATCTTTGTTCATGTGGTGCAAGACGATAATCGTTGCTGAAAATCCGTCTGATCTTGGCGAAACCATTGCTCTATACCACAACGTTCTTCTGTTGGTCGAAAGTTACCGTTATGAGGAAGCAGCCGCGCAAATGCGCAAATGTGCTCGCCAGAATCTCAAGGACTTGATAACCTATAACCCTCCTGGGCTCACCATGTTTGTTCTGGAGATTTGGCCGATAGCCCGGGGCTTTTTACTCGGAGAAAATGTGCATGGTATGAATCTCGGTGAACTTTCCTTCCTCGAAACATTTTTACTGGATGTTGAGTGTCTAACAGCAGACCGTTACGGGGGCATGCATCCAATATGCCAATTGATTAGAGCACTGATGAAGGTATCAAGAAGGGGCCTTCTAGATGCGCTCTCGAGAGTACATTGTCAAAGTTTAGATGTGTGGCGAGGTTCTACACACAGCGTGAAGCATCTCTAGCATTGGCGGAAGGAAGAGTAGTTGGGGTGAGGTGGAAGCTACAATAGCGGAGCAAAGAATGAAAGGAAACATATTTAAACATGTCCGCGGTGGAAAAAAGAGAAAAGAAAAGAAAAGGCATTTCAGGGGCTAGTTGACCAATTTCTATTGCATCGCTGGCCGTATCTTGCCTGCCGATTTATTTTTAAATTACAACTTAAAATATATAACTCTTGGTGTAAAAAGGGCAAATTGTCGGAACTTTTACCCGCTGTACATAGATAGCTTAGTCATTCAGTATGGCATGCTTTCTGCTGTCAGTCTCATCATTTTAGACTAAAACACGCCAACACCCCAGTCGAACCTTGATGACGCCAATCACGCAACAAAGGATCAACTCATGGGTACAGTCTCTGATAACCGCTTTGACATTGACACAATTACTGGAGAATGATCGCCATAGACAAATTGCTCAACTACCGAGGTTAGCTGGAGCTGCAGACTGTTTGTCCCATTTGTCCTGCAGGTCTGATAACGACATACCCAGTGCTGTACACGCAATGTGAGGTGCCGTCTGCCTATATAGACAGCATGATTCTCAGGTTATTGTCCTCAAGTCGATATTCTCCATAGAGCCATACTGTCATCATACCCAAACATTTCTCACCATGGCCACCACTTTTGAGACCTCTGACCCTGCTGTCTACAAAGAGTACGAGGCCCAATGGTCCACTCTCCCCACAGATGCCGAAGGCTGGATCAAGCGTGCCAAAGACGTCGCTGAAGTCCTAGCAAAAGACGCCCCAGCTCGTGAGCGAGCGAACAAGTCTCCCAAGGCTGAAGTCGCTCTTCTCAAGCACTCCGGTCTGCTAAAGATCCTTGGTCCAGCCAAATATGGCGGCGGTGAACAGCCGTGGAGTGTTGGATTCAGAGCAATTCGCGAGGTCGCCAAGAAGGATGGGTGAGTTATACCTGGAATGATATTGAATATACACGCTGATGAATGATAGATCCGTTGGCATGCTTCTCGGCTACCATCTCGTGTGGTCCACAACCGCCAACGTGGTCGGAACTCCCGAGCAGGCAGACCGCACCCACAAACTCATCATCTCCAACAACTACTTCGTCGGCGGGGCCGTGAACCCTCGCGACAACGATCTCAAGATCACGTCCAACGGAGACAAGCTCATCTTCAATGGTTTCAAGAACTTTAGCACCGGTGGTGTGATTTCAGACTTGACTGTTCTTGAGGGTGTTTATGGTGAGAAGGAGGAGCATATCTTTGCCATTGTTCCGACGCAGCAGCCTGGCATCCAGTTTAAGCATAACTGGGATAATGTTGGGCTGAGACTCACCGAGTCGGGGAGTGTTAACATCGAGAATGTTGAGGCGCCCTGGGGTGATGCCTTGGGATGGGATGTTGAGGCGAAGAAGCCTGATCCTAAGATTCTGGCTATTCCTTTCACTAGTCTGTTCTTGCCGACGTATGTTGTTCGCGTGTGTTACTACCTTTCGGACTTACTAACATGAGATGCAGAATTCAACTCAACTTTGCCAATCTCTACCTCGGTATTGCGGCTGGTGCTCTCGAGTTTGCCAAAGAGTACACTGTCAAGAACACTCGCGCCTGGCCCTTTGGCGGCGATGTAAGTACCACTACCTCCCAAGCCAAAAATCTCTAACGAGTTATCAGAACAAGGAGAAAGCGACAGACGAGTTCTATGTCCTCTCCACCTATGGCAACTTCTTCGCCCATCTGCGCGCCACCGAAGCTCTCGCCGAGAGAGTCAATGCTGAAGCCGACTCCCTCTACGCAAAGTACTCACAAGATCGCTCCGCCGTCACAGCCGAGCAACGCGGTGAATTTGCCGAGTGGGTTGCTAGTCTCAAGGTCGTCACTACAGACACTGGGCTCAAGGTCACTTCCGGTGTGTTTGAAGTCACTGGCTCGAGGTCTACGGCTGCAAAGGTTGGCTTGGATAGGTTCTGGAGGGATTTGAGAACGCATACGCTGCATGATCCTGTGGCGTATAAGAACCGGGAGTTGGGAAGGTACCTTTTGTTGGGAGAGTATCCTGAGCCTACTTGGTATACTTAATGGGATAGTCTTGATTGCTAGTCAGATCGGAAGACAGTTACTGAGAATTTCATACCCCGTCTAGCACTTGAGTCTCAAGGATATAGAATGAAAGTAGGGTGAAATTCGTAGATGGCCAGTTCTATATAGCCTCTAGTCTCTCATATATCGGGGGCCGAGACATCAGCAAGTCAGACCTCCCCTCATAACGGAATGTCAGACTCAATCCATTGGTTGCAAACATTTTCAGAAACAGACTCTAAAAGTAGAAAGGTTCCTCATTTCAGGGACGAACAACTCAGCCCTTTGCCTTGTTAGTCTCTGGGCCCGCGTAGGCCTCAGTCTGGCCAATCTTCGTCCAAGGAGCGAAAGCCTGTTATTGCAGTTAGTTCAATTACCAAAATGACTAGAGAGAATACTCACATTCTTTACATTATGCAGCGTTGCAGCAAGTTCCGGAAAGTGTCGACACAAAACATCCTTCATCGTGTTATTCTGCACCCAATTGATGCCCTCGCGAGTGTACACCTCAGGACACCAGCCATCACCGGCAAGGAAGCGATCAGACTTGATACGGCGAGTAGCCATGAGGATGAAGACGCGGAAGGCAGTGTCACTAAAGCCAAAGCCCTTGGGCAGAGGCTCACTGAGGGTACCGACCAGGAGGTCAACGGCTTCAAGGTCGCCGTCGTAGACTTCTATCAGCTCAGCAGCCAACTTGGCATCGCCGCCTGTGAGGTCAAGGAAGCTCTTTGCAGGTGCCATGTGAAAGAGGCGTCGGAAAGCGTTGTAGCGAGGAACGCCGCGTTCGCGGTCACGAAGGATGTCAATAGTCCCCAAGTCCAGGTGTCGACCGTGAGGAAAGTCCTTATCGCCTGGGATATTCAGGTCGCGTAAGAAATTGGGCATGTTGTGAGCGCGAATAGCACCTGGGTAGTTGACGCCGAAGGAGTAAAAGACATCAGCGAAAGAGAGGCCCAGACCGGATTTGTCTTGGCCAAAGGGTTTGCGGGCTGACTCAAAAGCAACGTCCTTGATGGGAAGTGTGCCCTTGTGCTGGCCATCTTTGATACTGAAGAAGGCTACGTTGTCGGGGATCAGAGGATGAAGACGGTAGACGGAGACGAATTCTTCTGTGAGGCAGTATGGAACATTGTCGTGATCGACACCTGATCCGGGGATACCAGAAACGACTTCTGATTTGTTGTCAAAGACACGGCCAAAGACGTGCCAGAGCTATCAATGCCAGTCAGTAATCAATCATCACAAGCAGGGTTAGAAGACATACCTTGTCACCCAAGAGTCCCCACCAATTCGCATTCATTCCAATCTGCAGCGCCGGGTGCTGCAGAATACCAGGTGTCCACTCAACAGTATGAATCTTGGCCATGAGAGCACAGTTGATGAGTCGAGCAGTATCAAAGATCTGATCACTCGACCAGCTCGGGTTCGAAAGATGAAGCTGCGTTGCAATGGCGTTGTGCTCTAGAGCAAACAGCGTATGAAGGAGTTCGAGCCCCAACCACCAGTTTTGTCTGAAACCAGTCTTGGGAATACCATCGTCAGATCGAGGGAGGAACTGCACGCCATCTTCGCGTGTCACGTGGAGTTGACCGGGATATGATTCATCGCACTGCGCTCGAAGAGCTTTCGTCTCGGCTTCAGTGGATCCGTAGATCTGAGAGGCGTCCCACCAGTGGGTGCACTCGTTGGTATAAGCAGGTGTCTCGATATCTTGCTGCGAAAGGGCGTCGTCTTCCTTGGTTCGGGGAATCTTCATGATGCGCTCAGACCATCTGTCGGCTTTGTCCAGAGGAATCTCAACGTCTTTGTCGCCGTTTGTGACAAGGAAGTGCTGTGCCCAGTCGTGGACTTGGAACTGGATCCATGCTGCGGCGAGAAGATTGACGATCTCAGCGGGTTTGAACTGGCCTTCAGGTCGAGCAAGAATCTTCTCAGATATGATCCTTGGATTGGGCGTAAGCAGCTCCTGCTGAGTTGGCGGCGTGGTATACTTTCTCGGAACATTTCGACCAAATCGCATACCAGCGCACCCCATCTTTGGCTGCGCCAGATCATTGAAATCACCATCAGAATTCCTATTCGCGATGAACTTTGAGTTCTTCATGGGGCAGTCCGCCGCAGTGCCCTGGAACTCGGCATTCGGGTAGGTGTCGTGAAGATTCTTCTCGCGGAGTTCATAGCGAAGAGCGAGGAGGTTGAAGACACCAAGCCAAGTTGGTAGTTTGTGCCAGTGGACAAAGGCGTTGACGAATTTCCAGAGACGAATGTAAACGGACTTGAAGAGAGACTTGAGGGAGATCATGTTGATATGAGAGAGACCGATGAGTAGTGTAACAATAGATAAAGAAATGGCGAGGGATTCCTTGCTAAGTACAGAAGCCATCGTGCATGTGTCCCTCACAATTCAGCTGGGGATCATGGCTGCTTTATACCTGTGATCGCAAGCTCCAAACTAGGCAGAATGGCACATGCAAGTCCTCCATCCTTGTGATCTATCACCCGTTGGGCGAGAGGCGTCGTGCTATGTATCACAAATGCCTGAAAGTTTATTTGTTGACTCACAGAGCTGTGTCCCCTCCACTCCTTATTCTTCCGAGAAAGGCGCCTATGAGCGATGAAGCAAGCTGCGGTGCCTAGCAGAAGAGGAGAATGGCGTTCCACAAAGTGTAAAGTCTGTCACTGCCGAAGTCTATTGTAGGCAATCACAAGAGTCTTGTCATACACCGTTTGGGCTGTGCATTGCATGTGCTACTGCAAGTGACCAGTTTCGTATATGAGTGTTACAAACATGTGAAATCAGAAGAGGGGACTTCAAGTTGGTGTGGCGTTAGCTCAGCTTTCAATAGTTCAGCCCTGTGGTGGGAGCTAAGCGCGTAAAGAACGTGCACTATACCATATCCATGAGACTTTAAGTCTTAGCTATGTGATAGTGTCCCGTAGTATCAATAGCGTATCGACTATAACTAATAATGACCCTTTAGCGTTGATACTCCAATTTATGGCTGCGGCTGAAGATATGATAGTTGTTCAGTAGCTGAAGCTTCTTTCTCCCATTACGAAGGCCCTGTCTTTGATTGGCTGATAACAGTTCCCAATGCAGACATAGTTTGCAGCTGAAAGCTGGACTACGTTTGAGCAGCCGTTCTCCTAGCCATTGGCGTCAAGGCTGTCCCGATTCTTCCATTCTGACGGCATCAGAGTGAGCTAAGGTTCCACGGCTGTTATCTCAAACCTCATTTCTGTATGTTGGCAGCTCGTAATAGATGCCCAGTAAGTATAGGACCACAACATTTGCTAGAATATGGAGGATCAATGATATGAAATCGGCGGGCAGCTAATGGGTACGAACCCAGGAAAGCTGGACATGAAGTAATACGAAAAGCCTGATCATCTGGGAGATACTGCGTAATGCATTACCGCAATGCAGGGTTAGAACTATGGCCAAGGTGTCTAAGTTCTCTTTGCTAATATAAGCTCTTAGGTATAAGGCTTGAGTGTAAATAACATTTCTAGCTTAAAAAAATAAATTTTATATTATATAATCAATTAACTGCTATAATATAAAGCTACTACTATAGCTTTGAAAGATACCTTAATTAGGTACTATTACAAGGTGTAAGAAGCTCTGAGGCATCTCTAAGATGATTTGACTCAGCACCAGGAAAATCAAGGATCTTGCAACACAATACCACAGCTCCAGATATTGCTTTTTGATTTACTGTATATATTCTCCCCGAGTTTGGTGTGCGTGTTTAATTCCCTTCCAATATATATGGCTAAGTGGGGAGGGGGGAATCACTTCCCCAGTCAGAGTCAGTCAGCCTCGCGCAAGGGAACGTTTGGTACCTCTAAAAGCAGACCTCGCACAGTACGTGTCTGTATTGTTATCGTCGGGCTCAAGTGTTTGATTGGACACAAAATGTCTTGTCTTATTTGGTGGCTGCTAGGACTTGCAAAGCTGAACAACCCTGTCACATAGAAAGCAAGCCACGCGCGGTTATTGTGAATCAGGCTGAGGAACATGAGAGGTTGAAAAGTCTGTGCAATTGCGCACTTCCTCCAATTATCCCAAATCTGCATTCGTCTCCTTGCTGTGTTCTCCTCTTCGTGCACTTTTCATTTTACAGTCTCGGTTACTGTTTGAAAGAGGGAGTGTAGTCACCTTTAGCACCCTCATTGCTGTTACACAATTGGTAGCCATGCAGCATTTACACCATGTTCATGAGAGTGTGTGGATGAGAACAGTCACGGTGGGAAAATTTGATATCCTCGAGCACTGCTGTACTACTAAGCATCCATGGACATACGACAACTTCGTCAGTTTCCCGAAACAGCATTGATATTGGATCGATGAAAATTACAGAGTGCATCAGTCTGGCAAAGAAAGCAGCTGCACCATTCTTAACCGCCCTGCACTTGATCAGGCTTGGCTGTTTTTCCAACTCATCTATTGTGTTGTTCGTAATCAGGAGGGGCCGTTCTTAACCCACCAGAAGCTTGTTTCTGAGGGTAAACTCAACACAAGAAAACTTCCCGGGGCGCTAAACAAATGGGCCAAGCATATGCGGGACTTGCACGAAACGGACCCAGGGGCCGCTATCATGAGGTTCCTTGAAGCAAACCAGATATTGGAGCTCGCCAAGCAGGTAGTCCTGACAAACCTGGCTGAAGGCTCACCATTTATGCTAGTGCCACAGCCTATGAGGATATATGAGAGGGGGAATCTCGTTCAAATTCTCTGTTGGCAGAGGACTCGACGAATGGTACCGAGTCTCCACCGCGAGGAAGACAAGTCAGTTAAACGACATATCAGCTCCTTGAGATAATGGCAATCACGATCTACACCCCATTGCACTGGAGTTAAGGAAAGATATTGACTCGAGAAAACCTCTAAAGACTGGAATTATCCTTTCCCGGCCAAGGCTTCTCAAAGTACAAGGCGAGATTGGATTGTTGGTCAAGATATGTAACAGCGAAGACCGATGTCCCCTACCTGGCAGAGATAAGCCGCCTCTCACCTGCAAGATAACTCGACGTGTCGAGGTCTCGCGGCTCGCTATAGGCGATTACGGGATTCCTCCATGACAGACAGTGTTTCAAGAGGCACCCGGGTATGATCCCATTTTAAGTAGATATGAGAGATTCAAGCGGGAACAGGTCGCAGGAGTTGGTGCGTCGATGGATTCCCTGGGAAGATCCAAGTGACTGTTGGTATCAAGCGGAGTCAGACTGATATCCCAGTGGCACACCAGCCTGGAGGCTTCTTGAGCAAGCTGAAAAGAGTCGTGACTAGCCGCTCGACGTTTGAGAGCTCGGATTTATAGACTATATATTTAATGTTTCTAATCTAGCTAATCCCATTCCCTGCTAAGATATAGTTATAAAGGCTAACATCTATATCTAGCCTGCTGCCTTGGGAATACTAGGATTCTTTTCCTGGAAGTTTATTTGGCCCTGTGTATTGATACTAATAAAAGGCTATAAGTGCATAAGTCATTTAGAGGCTAGGCCTTGGATTTTCAGGATTATATATTTACTTAAATTAAATTTAAATTTACTAGAAGGTTTCTACGAATTAGCGTCATTGTAATCTCCTTTAAGATTCCCTTAGCGAATGATCTTGTCGCTTCTCAAGTCCGCGATGCACCCTGTCAAACCCAAGATCACTGATCGGCTCTTGCAATTGGCTGGAGTCAAGGCTCTTGAGGAATCTGATCAGCAACTTCTGTTAGTTGATAGACTTTTGTTGCCAGTTGTCTCATAGTCTACTCGGCTTAATCTGCGCCGCACCTCACTTCCCTTTGCATTTTGGACTAACGGCGATCGGTTCGCCGCAAAGGCCCGTCTCCGAATAGCACAGAAACTTGATTCGCTTAGCTATAACCTATATTACACCATATTCCAAATATTTAAACTAGGAAACTCGCTATGGGACTCGTCACCTTTTCCTTGACCATCTAGTTCTAGAATATCTTCATCGTCGCCTGTCTCTAGCGGCCGGATGTCTCCAGATTTTGACTCGTCATGTTTGGGCTTCCAATTGGTATCACCCCTTGGTTAGTGCAAAGCCACCACACTAGCGCTGGAACCTCGGACTGAGATACTCCGAGCCAGAGTAGCCAGCAACCTTTGCGCGCCATAGGTTCACATCGCGCAAGAGTCACTTGGACAAGTATAGATCACGATTCAGTAATAGCCTTGATCGGCATAATAGTTTGATAACCACTGCTAATAAAGACCTAGACCTTTTCACACTGGTCTTGCTATCTCATTATGAGTTTATGTAACTATCTAACTTATCGTTATCAAGAATTATTTTACATTGAATGTAAACCCCATACAGCCAACATCAATTGCTGGCTGTATTGTTGCACATAGCTTCATAGCCCTCGCCAATATCGAATTGACACGCCCCCCGCCCTAGAATGAAAGATAAGAGGTGAGGGAAACTGTCAACGGCAACATGACCAGATTAGACATAGACAGTCTCAGCGACTTCATGGCCACAGGCTCGGTCAAAGTAGTAGAAGCTCATGGGCGAAGAAACAGTGTAAAGGTTCATCTTGGAGACCTCAGCAGTGTAGAAGTAGCAGGTCTTGTACTGGACGTCAAAGCTGACAGCCTTGCATCCACCACGGCAACCATCGAGGCAGTTCTTCATGTTACCCTCGGTCTGCGACTTCTTATACCAGGGGGTGTTGGTGGCTCCGACGTAGCCAGTAGCTCCGCAGGTCTTGCCAACGGCGTCGGCGACGCAGGCTCGGTCGAAGTAGTGGAACGTCATGGGCGAGTTGGTGACCTGGTAGAGGTTCATCTTGGAGACCTCGGCGGTGTAGAAGTAGCACGTCTTGTATTTGGTGTCGAAACTGATGGCCTTGCAGCCGCCCGTGCAGGAGTTGAAGCAGCCCTCGATGGTGCCCTCGGCCTGGGACTTCTTGTACCAGGGGGTGTTTGTGGCACCGACGTAGCCGTTTCCGCCGCAGATGACTGGCTCAGGCGCAGCACCCGCAAGGCAAGGGGAGGCAGTGGAGAAAGCCGCGAGGGCAGTGGCAAAGACTGTTGAGAAGCGCATAGTGAGGTGATTATGGTAGATGGTGGTTATGGTAGTTGTGTGATTGTTTGGGAAGTTGTCTGGAGGGATGTGGTACCATAAAACCTGCCTCCTGCGGTGCTTTATATAGATTTATTCAGCAAGGCTCGCTGGTAATCCGTGCATCTCGTCAACGTCCTCGCATCCGTTTACAGACCCGACCGTACGATGCGGAGCGACTCCCACCGACTTCCGAGAGCTGAAAGGCTGAATTAAACTATTGATTCATCTGCATGAATATTCGATAGTTACGTCTTGGCTGCTACGCTGTTTTCTGCTAATTTTCCTTTTATCCTTGGCTTTAACCATCGGAGTTATCAGCATGGTATCCCATTGGGCCCAGCTAACTCTTGGCTGGGATAAAGATAAGCACCAAAAATATCAGGAGTAAAAGCCACAACTGATGGGCTAACGGCTTTTAGCCGGGCAGAACATGTGTTGTTTCTGGGATGTCTGGTAGGCTGTTGTCCAGTCCACAACAGGTGTAACCATGAATTGAAAGGGGTTTGGGACGCGAGGATGATCGTCAAGATCTGGGGTACTCTGAATGCACATCTGGCAGAATGATCAGCAGGACCCTCAGTAGAACCTGAGACATTTCTAAATACTAAATGTTGTGTATATGGTTCAAAGGTCGCATATATTTGCAACTATTTTAAAGACTCGGCCGTGTCGGATGACATTGGGGAAGTTCGATTAAAGTTGACAGTGGCTCAAGGCTTTCAATAGTCCAAAGCCACTTTTCTAAGCGAACCTGGGCTGCATCATGGCGACTTCATAGCCCCGTGTCCAGTACCCAATTAATCCTCCGACAACAACTTGAACATCTCTTCGTCCCAATAATCTGGGCGTGCTGTTTGAATCAGGAGTCGACCGCTCTTGATAGCGCACTGTATAACCGCCAACGGTCAGGGCACCATCAAGGTCGTAGCAATGTGCCATTGGTTCGCTCTGTCGGGGCTCTGTCGGCCGTACCAGGATCTTGGGTCCAAGCAGCGGAAGACTCGGAGAAAAGTGCGGAATTGATTTTCCTCATCCTTGATGGTTGTGTATCATGATATCATCGAACACGGTCAATTGGTCAAACTGCATCGCCAAGAACCAATAGCTCCATGTTAGGTTGTCAGCTCGCCACGCTTCTCTATATCAGACCCAACCAGGCGATAAGATAGGCGAGCGATACTGTTACAACGTCGGATTTCGACACCGCTGGGACACAGTGCCTGAGTTTCTATTTAGAGTTTGACCCCTATAGTTTCAATAGCCTGGCGCTGATGCCCGAGTTGATTCCAAGTGAGGTAGAGCTGAGCAGGTTCAACCGCTGTGATTGTGAGAATGGACCTGTCATTGTGATATCACCCTTTCCTACATTCTGAGTAGCGGCTTTATGTATTGTCACATCAATCCTTCACTCTGCCCGGCCATACTGCGTCAGGCAGATCACACAAAGAGGTCAGCAGCGTTGGGCTGAGAGATTAAATCAGCAGACAGAACTTAGTTAGGGCAGCAGCAAAACAAGCGTAAATCGTTAACGATAGCGCTGACATAGGATCCCGTTCCAGCTAAGCACGCTTGCGCTAACCACTCTATTATGGAGTCAAAATACAGTCTACTTAAGAGGCACTGCGGTGGAAGTAGAACTGTGAGCTGCGAAGAAAACGTCTCTTCTTCCGAGATGCTGGGCATTTCCGACTCCGCACCGCGCGCCCAACCTCTAGCGCTTCATAAGCAACACACATCAATGCCTCTTACTCCTGTGACTTGCTTTCATTTTCTTTTTGTGCCTGGTAGGGGCGCATTTGCAACCCCGTGAATCTTGAGAAACGGTCGTGAAAAAGGAGAGTCTTCGTACGCAGTTTTGATCCAAGGTATCAAGCCAGTATTGGAAATGGCAATCGTCAACAGATATGTCGCGAGGGGAAAATTACCTCCTAAATCTAAAAAGGCGTGTTGAGCAGCCAGCTGGGCCTTTCGCTCTTAGCAGGAATGATTTCAGCTTCGACACGAGCTTCGATATGTTGAGGACCTACTCCGTACAGAGGTTGTAATTTCGTTGGATATAAATGACGTGAATGTCAAATGAAGGGTTGTTTTTTCGGAGATTAAATAGCTTCGGATCCGACTTTTCCTACCTGGTTGGTTCAACGGCCAAGGTGTAAGTGGGTCATGCGGGATTGGGAATGGGTCAACAATTTAGGGGGAGATAGGCCCCCAACTTAGCGCTCTGAGTAGGTTAAGGTTTTAAAAGAGGCTTCAGGTAGGTAGTAACAACACTATTCACAAGACAGCTTCAGTACATGTCTTGATGAGCAATTTCTTGATCCTAACCGTTCAATATAGTCAGTCTGTATCTATTTCCGAGGGCTTTGCCTGCGACTTGTTGCCATTGCCCACCGTAGACGATACGTATCTAATCAGGCTGTCGTCTGACGCCGTGGCTTAACATCACGTAGAATTCATTGGTTACAAATGCAAGAATTCCCGTGACTCGTTAGACAACCATTCATATCGAATGATTAAGAGCCCCTCATTTTGCTTTCTGTTGCATAACCACGGGTGAGCAACAGTCTCAGAAACTCCGACCGGCTGGAATCGACGAGAGTGAGTTGGTCGATTCAGAGCCTTGCCAAAGGATCCCAGCCTTGAAATGGATCCTCTTAGCATCACCAGCGCCTCAGTCGGGCTGGCCACCGCTGTCTACAAATGCGCGATTGAAGTCAAAAAGATCGTCGGCACGATCGCTGACGCGGCCGACTCGCTCTCAGATCTAGCTGAAGAGGTTCAATTAATTCAGGGAGCACTCCAGGGTGTTGAGGACGCCTTGGAGGACAATCAAGAAGCAATCTCGCGATACAAGGTCGAAGATGTTTTCTCAATCGCAGTCAAGGGCTGTCGCGCGACTTTGGCGTGCATCAAGCAGGAGTTTGAGCTGCTTTTCAATCGAAGCGACTGGAAAGCACGATTTATGGTATTATGGAAGGAAGAAGACATGAAAAAATTGCTCGGGCGCCTTGATCGCAAACGAGAAAGTATCCTGCTGTTGCTTCAACTTCTGAGCCTGTAAGTCCAACTGCAAATATCCGAAGCGAAACTGTAGCTGACCGTATCATCAAAGGAGCTCAGTAAGAGAGGTCCAGGCGCTGGTTGCTAAGAAACAGACTACCTTAAATGTTGCGAAAGAGGACATAACGGCTCTCATACCGACCTACTGGAGCTGCCGTGATACGATCCTCGACTCCCTCGACAAGGAAACAGTCGACAGCATCTATGCGGACTGTGAGAACCGGGGGAGTAAGCTGAGCACAACCGAATTTGACTTTGACTACGAACTCATCAACACGGACTTATCGTCGAGCTCTTACTCAAGCACAAGCCAAACGCAGTCAGGAGCTACCACCTGAGAGAGAACTTGACACACACGCCCAGGAACCCAACGGCGGGATCATGGAGCCCGTTGAGGATCTCATTGACTTGAGCTGTGAGCCGAGTCAACAAACCAATAAGATGCCGTCACATGTCCCCTCCCAGTCGTGCACAGACCTAGCAGGTCTGCAGTTCATGCTGATAACTGCAGAGGAAGGGGTATCTAGTGTTGGAAGTCTGGAGACTTCCGAAACCGCCGAACCGATAGATATGCGAGGGATGAGTGAAAATTCGAGGGGATCTGAGTTTTCGCCTGAATCCAGAGATAAGAGTTCAAAAGGTTGGAGGACTAACGTCTCGCGATGGTATAGTGCTGCACCGATTGGAACAAGAAAATACAAAGCTCAACAGGAAGAGGCGCTGACCGGTCACCTGGAATCAAAAACGTATCCCGATACCAACAGTCTGCCCGCTGAATCTTTCGAGTTGTATGATTTACCTCGAGACGGCGCTCCCGTCACTATCAACACGCGCAGGCACAAGGCTTCTAAGTCACAGTCCTCTTTACTCATAGAGAACTTTGAGAGTGGAAAGGGCGATGATGATCCTAGTAGGAACCGCCGTCCTAGTGTTC
Source organism: Fusarium miscanthi (assembly GCA_014898875.1). NCBI lineage: Eukaryota > Fungi > Ascomycota > Sordariomycetes > Hypocreales > Nectriaceae > Fusarium > Fusarium miscanthi. The sequence continues at coordinate 112,827 of JAAVUA010000387.1, forward strand.
GAGTACGCCCCGAGCCTAGCAAGAGGAAGGGAGTTGACACAAAACACGATCCTGAGATTACCAAAGCCGGCCGTACTACCCTGTCTTCTGGTATCCTGTCTGTTGAAGAACTCGGCGGTTACCCCACATGGAAACCTAAACCACCAGACATCAGAGATTCGAGTCTCAGAAAGACTCCAATCAACCTTAGGATTTATCACGAGCATACGCAACGACCAGCAAGTCCAGTCGACCTTGATATTTATCGCGAGTATCCGCAACGACGACCAGCGAGTCCAGCTGACTATTATATTGCTCGCGAGTATCCGCAACGTCAACCAGCGAGTCCAGTCGACCTTGATATTTATCGCGAGTATCCGCGACGTCGACCAGCGAGTCCAGTTGACTATTATATTGATCGCGAGCATCCGCGACGTCGACCAGCGAGTTCAGTT
>JAAVUA010000391.1:0-12124 GCA_014898875.1 Fusarium miscanthi
TTCTTCTTCTTCTTCTTTTTTTCCATTCCAATTGTACATTATCATCGACGACTTGCTTTAGCCAGAGGCCCCCAGTTTTCTCGGGGGTTCATCTGGTATCGCACCAGTTTCTGCTCTCCTCGTCTTCGTGCAAGACGTGCTAGATTCTCATCAAAGACGAGTGTCTTGCGCAATTCCATCTCACTAGGGACGGGCTTGTCATCGCCATTTGGTACATCTGCGGTACCCTCGACAGGTGCCTCTGAAGTCTGCTGTTCCACGCCCTCCATCGCAGAGTCATCTTTAGCCGTTTCCTCTGTAGCCTCAGGCTTCTCTTGTCCGATGATTCCAGCATCGGTCAGAATCTTCCATGCGGCGGTATTTTTCTTGATACTTGATTCTTTGATCGGGGACTTCTGTCGAATCCATTCCGTTATTATCCACCAGATCGTAGACCAAGGTGCGTCAGTCTTGATACTTCCTGGCCGGCAGTGGCTTCGAGCAGTGCGGTAGCCAAGATGGATCAGGGCACCTCGAACCATGTCCTCACTTGGAGTCTGGCAGCTCACCACATTGGCCAAACGGCTTGGAATAATAAAGAACGGGTAGTGGTCAACGGTTGCAAGCTGAGCATCCTTGGGATCGACAGGCTCCTTGACTTCGGGACCAGGCAGGTACTCTTCGAAGGCTGTTCGCAGCATACCCTCAAGTCTGGGCATCGTGCCATAGATGGAGGGGTCAGCGTTGGGAATCTGCGCCAGAAGCCTCTCAATAAACTCTTGCGAATGAATGCGGCCACCATACATAGGGCCATTAATGTGCATCTTCATCCCACAGTGTTCGCAGTGTCGATCGGCTGATGGTCCCTGGGCCATAGTGTGCTTGTAAAAGGCGCCATTGCCCTTCTTATTCGGTGCGGGCCTGCTTCTCAACATAGGCTGTGTTTCCCAAGCACCACAACCTGAGTCACAGCTGTAGACCAGCATAGTCTTGGAAGCGAGGAACTTGACCGACTGGGGGGACTTGTTTACCTTGATAAAAAATTTGGTATAAAAGTCGATCGAGAGCGAGAGAAGAGGCTCAATTGCCAACCCATATCTGGCAGCCGAAGTAGCGACAGCGTTCAGAACAAGTCGAAGACCAGCTTCATGGGAGTGCATTCCCTTGATTGGAACTCCGCCGTAAAGCGCAAACGTCTTCTCGCAATAGCTGTGACCTGCCCACACCGCACTGTCTGTGCAGGTGATACATAAGAGGCCACCGTCGTCTCTAATAGATTGTACGGCAGCGTCGAAGAAAGGTGCAGCTGTACCATAAGGATCCAGGTCGATAACATCAAATTTGTTGACCTTAGCCGGGTTTCCACCCTTGTCTCTGTTGGACAAGTCATCTGCGATGCCTCGGTACATGAGCGCAAGCGCATCACCTTGGGTGACGGTAATCTTGTCCTCGAGTCCGTTATGCCTGGCGTTCATCCTGATAGACTCGGCAGCAGTGTCGGACAAATCGTTGGCCTTGACAGATGTCACAAAGGGCAATTCGTGGGCGTATCGAAGTGCTCGCAGCCCAGACGCCGATAGCGCATCCAGGATACGGAATGAGGGCTTGATTTCTTTCTTCGGTTGCTGTGCTTCGGCATCGTCGAGTTTAGCAGCCTCCTCGGTCGCTTGCGGTTTATCCTGTGGTGGGGGGTTCACGGGCTCGGTAGGCTTCTGGTCGTCATCGCCTCGCTTGCGCTTCTTGCCCTGCTTGTTCATCCTGAACTCGTACTGCTCTTTTCTCTTCTCTAGAGACATCTCGCCATATGTCTTGATCGCGAGAACAGAGAGATCACGGTTGTATTGCTGGATAGGATTGTAGAACACCTGCTGCACTTCCCCACGATCCTCACCAATCTTGGCACCTTGAGGCACCAAGATAGTGGCTTTTCCCTCTGTGACTGTCCTAAACTCCTTCCCCTCGACGGTAACAGTTTCCACGTTGACCTTTTCCTCCGCCATTTTTGCTGTGGTCGAAAATTGGCGATGCGCAATCGTTTTGTCGCAGAGAGCTCGGTAGTTGCGATTTGTGCTAAGGATCCAGGTTTTCGAAAAGCGGTTTGTAAGATCCAAGATCGCTCCAGCGCCAAAGTTCGACCTTGATCTCCGGAAAAAGCGAAACATATAAGAATGTTGCTTGGAAAGAATCTGCATGGCTGGAGAGCTTGTGGTTAACTGAAGCTAAATTTTATAAAATTCTGCCGCCCGTGATGGCACATGACCGTATAAGGCAGGCGGTGAGAGCGCGCCTGTATACATTCCTGGAAAATCGACAATTGCCGTTCTGAATACTTAAAGGACTCTATACATACTCGTTCCTCAAGTTTAATTTAATTATTTCTTAGCTTAGTACCTAGCTTCAATTATGTCTATATAAGCTTTAGCTAAAAGCATGATATAATCTCATCGCCTACCAAAGCTTGAGAAAAAAACACACCCCTTTATAGAAATATTGTAATTTATAAAACGCAGCAAGATCTAATGTTCAAGCTTTTCAACAAGACAATAAATGCGGTGGAATGATACAAATCTTCGGCTCAATTAGGGATAAAATACTGATGCTAAAATGGAGCATCCCTTGATACTCCATGAACTTCGAGGCTTCTACCAATTCATGTTCCCCGAATGGCTTCAGGGTAAGCTACCTACCTATTTTTGGCAATCGTCGATCTTGGAGAAGGATCAACAGGGAAGGTCTCCAACTCTCCCGGATCCATAGTGAGTGGAGGCATAAACCATTATTGCTCGCATCAGACCAGAACAAGAAGTTCGTCGTATACAATCAGATCATCACTTAATTCTCTCAATCTGACTACATGACTCGGCACTTGGCTTTAGGTCAAGCGGTCAACCTGTTAGTTAGTTACAGAAACCCGAAGATAGTTTCTGTCTGTCAATGTCCACCGACTAAAAAAGAAAATTCTGCTTGAGCCTCTGTTGATCAAGGCGCAACAGGTCCGAGCTCTGCCCTGAAGGAAGCGAACTCCAAGGATCCCCCCGCCCTGTCTGTTGAGATGACGGGGGCGCTAAGACCCATGGAGATGAAGAAATTTGGGGGATGGGGGAAAATTGGATTGTACTTCGATGACGTAGTGACTGCGCAAAAGCAAGTTTGCATGTGAAATTGACTCAGTTGCAAGTACTCGAGTTATTCCCAAAAATTGCTGTAAAGTGCTCTTCTTTGCTGGGAAGACCTCAGAGCCCATCATACAGAATCACCGTCAATTTAAAGACCGCCAATTAGTTTCCTCATAACGAACAAGAGCCGCACACGGAAGCTCCCCTCACCCAGCTCCCTCTCCATGCCTGGCGAAGCTTCCCATGGAAGCGCCATGATGAATTGACTCGGAGGCGTACAAAACTAGGCCAACTCCGTACAAGGAACGGCCTGTACTCGTATCCTATTGTATCAATATCGACATTCTCTTGAAGCTAAGCCTGGAACATCGTGGCCCGGTACCTTGTTTGCTTCAGCTTCGACACGACTAACAAAAGCCAATTGCTCTCCCATTGGCCATGAGTGATTTGTGTTGGCTGACAACTGCTACCCCTCCACGCATAAGATAGAGCTGCTGCAGTCTCTTGAAGCTACTGGGAACGATATCTTGAAATTAACAACCCGACACTCCCGGACAACCAATCTGGTTCCCCGTCTTGACCGCCAAAGACAACATCCAAGGCTCGGTTGTACAAAGCTGATATGATTGTATCCAACGGATTTGACCAGAAGCTATGGGATGTGATAGAGCAGGATTCCGATACTTTCATTGTGCGGTAGCTCACTCAACCTGAGTGTGCGTGTATTTATGTAGTATGTACTAAATAAGGCACTTGTTGAGCTGTCCAAATTCGGTTACATGAAAACGACTTGATCGAGGAGCTGTTTGCTTTTTTCTTCTTCCCTTCTCTTCTTTCTTCTTTTTGGTGTAGACGAAATATTTCCTCCTCGTTCCTGCCCTATTGTCTCTTCCTCTCACTCATGCCCTTTACCTCGTCAACCCCAAGCTCCATCTCCCACTTCTTGCCAAAAACATCATCCGACATTGGCTTCTACCTTAATTATTCCTAGACAATCTTTTCTTCCCCCTTTCAAGCCTTTTTAGGCCAATTCCGTAGGCTGATTCAGGCCTATCCCCCTCTTCCTCCCACCATCATCTTATCTTAGGGAAATCATCCCTCCTGTCGCTCGCTCGGTCGTCGATCCCGCTCGATATCCCAGATCCAAGATCCCTGGACCGAACCGACGAGCCCACTAAAACGACCCAAGCAGCGTCTTCGCAGCTCACTGACCGCGGAGCACCCCACTAAGTTAACTTGCCTACTGTGGACGCGAACCGTTAGCCATCGATCATAGCTCCACTGCGACAGGCACGTTGCGTAGTGCAACAGCGCTTCCTTGGTTACCAGTTTCAGTGTCTGACCGAGCGAGCTGTGCTTTTGTCGTTTCGCGGGGCACGAAGCGCCCGCTCTTCTCTTCTCTCATCATGAGTCCACCGCACACCATGACATCCAACGAGGTTTATTTGCTGCCGCTCAACGATGATGGCTCACCTCAGGTGCAAGGTGAATACATCTATCTCGCGCCCAGGTCTCACGAACCTTTGACGGTTCGTTTTGCCATTGAGGGCACCTCGTCCATCTGCCGTCATGGCAGCCTTTGGGTCAACATCCCTGCCCAAGGTGATGAGTTTCGCCGCGATCATTTTCGCGAGTTCAAGTAAGCTTTGGCTCTCATTTTGATCCAATTGATCACTTTTGAGGCAGTTTAAAGCGCCCCAACGCTGTAACAAGCACACGCAACTCTGTGTAACTAACACAGCCGTTTTACAGACTTACACCCGATTTCAATCGAACTCTCGAAATCTCCATTCCCATTTACCAACCTGGTGCCTATGCCTTCTACACTACCTACGCTGAGCTGCCCGACCTCAAGAAGGAGTTAGAAAATAGCTCTGAACAGAAGGAGAACCTCAAGAAGACTCCCCTGTACTATATCGATGTTGCGCCTAGACTCAAACTTGACGGCCGGCCATTGCCGTTGCCTGCCTTGTCAATCTTCTCCGTCATTAGCAAGTTCATGGGTAAATACCCCAATGACTGGGAGCGTCACCTTCACGGTATCAGCGACCGCGGCTACAACATGATCCATTTTACTCCTCTTCAGGTGCGCGGAGTGTCCAACTCCCCATACAGTTTGTATGACCAGCTCGGCTGGGACCCTGCTTGTTTTCCAGCAGGAGAGGAGGATGTGCAGAAGATGGTGGACAGCCTAGAACGCAACCATTCTTTGCTGAGTTTGACCGACATTGTGCTAAACCACACCGCAAACAACACAAAATGGCTTGAGGAGCATCCTGAAGCAGGCTACAATTTGATCACAGCACCCTGGCTCGAGTCCGCTTATCAATTAGACACAAGCCTCTTGGAGTTGAGCGACAACCTGGCAAAGTTGGGACTGCCCACTGTTGTCAAGTCTACCGATGATTTGCTACTCATCATGAATGCGATCAAGACCGAGGTCCTTGCGAAAATCAGGCTATGGGAATACTATGCGGTTGATGTGGATCGAGATGCCGACGAGGCAGTCAAAGCCTTCTCTCAAGGAAAGAAATACACCTCTGAGGACGCTTCGGATTTCGAGAAGAAGTTGGAGAGCGCCAAATCTGCATCGATCAAGGACCAAGTTGAGTTCTTCAGGGAGTTCGGTTTAACAGGTACCGACCGAATGGGTGAGCGCTTTCGAAGGCGTGTCAAGCCTGACGTAGCTGCTAGCTTTTTGGCTTCGTCCGTGGGTTCTTCCGATGAGAAGGCAGCCAGGGCCAAGATTGTCGAGATCTTGGAGATTCTCAACGTGGACTACTACAAAGAGTATGATGCTGAAGTGGATGACATTCTTCAGCAAATTTTCAACAGGATCAAGTATGTTCGACTTGATGAACACGGTCCCAAGCTTGGCGAGATCAACAAGGAGAACCCCCTAATTGAGCCCTACTTCACTCGACTCCCCAAAAATGAGACAACATCCAAGCTCAAGCCCGAAGAGATGGCTTTGGTCAACAATGGATGGGTTTGGGGCGGCAATGCTCTGGTCGATAACGCTGGCCCTGAATCCAGGGTGTACCTTCGCCGAGAGGTAATTGTCTGGGGTGACTGTGTCAAGTTGCGATATGGCTCAAGCCCTGAAGATAACCCTTGGTTGTGGGAGCATATGACCAATTATGCTCGCACGCTGGCCAAATACTTTGCCGGTCTCCGTATCGATAATTGTCACTCAACTCCCATTCACGTAGCTGAGCACATTCTTGATGAGGCTCGCCGGGTGCGACCTGACTTGTATGTTGTGGCCGAATTGTTCACAGGCTCTGAAGAGATGGACTACGTTTTTGTGAAGCGCCTTGGTCTCAGCTCCCTTATTCGTGAAGCCATGCAGGCATGGAGCACAGGTGAGCTTAGCCGACTCGTTCACAGACACGGAGGCCGGCCTATTGGAAGCTTTGAGGTCGATGAAGTTTCCAAGTCGGATGTTCGCACCCCCTCGAGTAGCCCGACCAGACTCAAGAACGGCGAGACGAATGGGCATGCATCACATTCAAGAGAGATCATTCACACGATCAAGCCAAGTCCGGTGCATGCTCTATTCATGGACTGCACTCATGACAACGAGACACCAGCACAGAAGCGTGATGCCCGTGATACTCTTCCCAACGCTGCTCTTGTATGCATGTGCTCCAGCGCTACTGGAAGTGTCATGGGATACGATGAAATCTATCCAAAGCTTGTCGACCTTGTCAACGAGACCCGGCTCTACACATCTGCCTCGTCTGGAACGAAGCCTATTAAGATTGGAGGCGGCGAGGAGGGAATTGGCGGCGTCAAGAAGCTGCTTAACCAAATACACACTTTGATGGGCAAGGATGGATACGACGAGACTCACATCCATCATGAAGACCAGTACATTACTGTTCACCGAGTGCACCCTGAATCTCGCAAGGGTTACTTCCTCATTGCACATACAGCTTTCCCAGGCTACGGCAATGGCAACGGTGATTTTAGCCCTGTTCATCTCACTGGAACAAAAGCTCGACACCTGGGTAGCTGGATGCTCGAGGTTGACGCTGGTGAGGAGGCGACGCAACAAGTGCTCGGGGACAAGAAGTTCCTGCGCGGGTTGCCTAGCCGAGTTAAGGACGTACCCGGAATCCGCATGGAAATCAATGGCGACGACACCACCATCACTGTGCGCGACAAGTTCCCTCCCGGAAGCATCGCCCTGTTCGAGACCTGGATCCCCGCTGCTGAGCATTCGTCTGGCTTGGACAACTATGTCACATCAGGGTCCAAGGCTGCCTGGAGTGAGCTCAGTCTGACAGACCTCAACTTCTTGATGTATCGATGTGAAGCTGAAGAGAGGGCTGAAAGCGATGGTCGAGATGGTGTCTACGATATTCCTGGACATGGAAAGCTTGTGTATGCTGGTCTCCAAGGATGGTGGAGTCTTCTCAAGAACATCATCAAGGACAACAACCTGGCCCACCCACTGTGCCAGAACTTGCGTGATGGTGAATGGGCTCTGGACTACATTATTGCAAGACTGCAGCGTATCAGTGCCACTTCAGGTAACGAGGCACTTGCCCAGCCCTTGAGATGGCTAGAGGAGCGATTCGATGCTATCCGAAAGATCCCCAGTTTCCTGCTCCCTCGTTACTTTGGCCTTGTCCTGCGTACTGCTTACATGGCAAGCTGGGACAGATCTCTCGAGCTCATGAACTCCAGCGTCCGAGATGGCCAATGGTTCTTGCAAAGCTTGGCCATGGTCAGTGTTCAACAAGTCGGATATGTCAAGTCAGCATCATTGTGGCCTTTCAAGTTGGTCCCCTCTCTGGCTGCTGGTCTTCCTCACTTTGCTGTTGAATGGGCCCGATGCTGGGGCCGAGACGTGTTTATCGCCCTTCGTGGACTTCTTATCGGTACTGGCCGGTTTGACGACGCCAGAGAACACATCCTTGCATTTGCCAGCGTATTGAAGCATGGCATGATCCCCAATCTTCTCAGCAGTGGCGATGCCCCCAGATATAACTCTCGAGACTCCATCTGGTTCTTCCTTCAGTGCATCCAGGATTATACACGTTTTGCCCCAGAGGGACTTGATATCCTCAAAGCCAAGGTCAAGCGTCGTTTCCTGCCCTACGATGACACATGGTTCCCAACCGACGATGAGAGGGCATACTCGAAGGAGAGCACCATTGAGGAGGTTATCCAAGAAGCGCTCCAAAGACATGCTTCAGGCATGAAATACAGGGAAGCTAATGCCGGTCCCCAAATTGACGCCCAAATGAAGGATGAGGGTTTCAACCAGGAGATCAAGGTTGATTGGAGCAACGGTATCATCTTTGGCGGTAACCAGTTCAACTGTGGCACATGGATGGACAAGATGGGCGAAAGTGAACAGGCAGGATCCAAGGGAATCCCTGGAACCCCCCGCGATGGTGCTGCTATCGAGATCACTGGTATGCTGTACAGCACTCTCGATTGGCTCGCTGGGCTTCATGAGAATGGAAAGTATGCATATGCAGGCGTGGACAAAGCTGAGGGTGGCTCTATCTCCTTGGCTGACTGGGCTAGTCTGCTCAAGGCCAACTTTGAGCGCTGCTACTATGTCCCCATTTCTCCTGAGGAAGATTCCAAGTACGACGTCAATACGCCGATTGTGAACCGCCGAGGAGTTTACAAAGATCTCTACAAGTCTGGCAAGGAGTACGAGGACTACCAGCTGCGTCCTAACTTTGCAATTGCCATGACTACTGCACCTGCTTTGTTCGACCCAGAGCATGCCATGCATGCTCTGTGTGTTGCCGATGAGGCCCTTCGGGGACCTGAGGGAATGGCGACTCTGGACCCTGCGGATCTGAACTACCGCCCTTTCTACGTCAACAGTGAAGATAGTGACGATTTTGCTACAAGCAAGGGCCGTAACTACCACCAGGGACCTGAGTGGATCTGGCCTACTGGTTTCTTCCTCCGAGCACTGCTCAAGTTTGATCTCAAAAGACGAACAACGCCTGAGGGTCGCACTGAGGCGTTCCAGCAGGTTACCCGAAGACTGAGTGGGTGCAAGAAGATGATCCAGGAGAGCCCTTGGGCTGGTCTCCAAGAGCTGACGCAAAAGAACGGCGAATACTGCGCTGACTCTGTAAGTCGATTTCTTGAGTGTGTGAATACTTTGATCGTATACTAATCTCTATACAGAGTCCCACACAAGCTTGGTCGGCAGGATGCCTGATCGACCTATACATGGACGCTACTGAGGAACAGAACAAGGCATAGAGCCATTTTTAAGAGGAGGAAGTGATGATGGGACCTAATGATTGGGCATGGGCTTGAAGCAAACGAACAATACCACGCATAAACCACTACTACAGCATTCTCCTGATTAGGTTAATAACAAGCATCTCTAAGCGTTGTAGCATTAACTCTGTTGAGCCAAAAGCTAAATCAGATCGTGCAGATTAGGTTCTCCGATTTGTTGACATTGAGACGTTGCTCGGAAGACGTTACTGTTATGAGCAGAGCAACATGACACAAGGTTTACGGATCACAATGTATCGCACTAAGAAGAACTGGTAATTGCGAGCTGAAGATTTCGCGGGTGGTAAAATTGTAAATGCTGTATCAAGGATAGACTCCAAACCTGTTCCCATGCCCAGGAAGCTGTAGGTAATAAAGATGACCAAATAACTAACCAGAGAGTATTTCCGTTCTGGTCTAAATAAAACAAATAAACAGCTTCGTTCCCCCCCCCTCGCCTCGCGGTAGAGCTCANNGAGGCGAGGCTCGCTCCATGGTAACAGCCACCACAAAAACGGAAACAGAAACAACAAATTAGGAGGATACGCCAACCCTCCTCTTCCTCCCAACGCCAGAATATACCTGAAATATGAACAAGAACGCCACGGAGGGAACAGCACGACTGGCAACCGGTGAACACGTGAGTATTGAGCCATAAGAGATATTGCAGACGGTATCTTTCAACCATGCTTGAAGAATCAAGTGTCTGCATGTATCTGTGGCTCTTACCAAATGCATTCGTTTCCTCCTCTTTGAGTGCTCGTGTAGCCCCCCTCACCAACTAAAAGTCATATGTTTTCGATGATATCGAATAGAGTAAGGCCGTTTAAATGAATAAATGCACGGTTTATATCGTAAGGCGAACAGAATGTCGAAGTGCTTTTGAACTCGGACATGGCAAGGAGAATCGTTATGAGATCGGAACTGGCGTTAACAAGATGGAGCATGGAGCAGGCATCATGTTCGGTCGCGGACGATCCATCGTTTCTTCTCCTTGGGCTTCTCCTCGACGGGAGCACCGGCGGCGGCACCCGGTAGCATCAGGCCGTGCGAGTTTCGGTTCGATTCGTCGTCGTAGGGAAGACCTCCGGACTCTGACGCCTCCATGCCGGGACCCCAAGATGGTCGAGATGCGGATCCAGAGTGCTTCTGGCCGAGATGAGTCTGGCGATCCTTCTTGCGCAGATAACGGCGACGCCAGATGCAGGCACCGATCCAAATGGCTGCGATGCCGACGACGAGAACAACAATCATGATAACCCATTGCCAGTGGTTGGAAATCCTGATTCAGTTAGAATAATCCATGGGCTTTGGAAGTAAACCGTTAACATACCAATCGCCTCCTCCATTGTCGGATCCAGCTCGGCTGCCAGCTGTTGATGAAGCATCGTCGCCTGTCAAAGTCGTCGAGCCAGTTCCAGTTTTCTTGGTTGTGCCTCCATTTTGAGCAGTCGAAACGCTACAAATGCTTCGGAACCAGCCAGCGATTGATGAAAGGCCCTTGGGATCCGCGGTACATGCGTCATCGCAGACGCCCGTAGTGGCGGTCGAGAAGGCGGCGACTCGTTGGTCGAGACAGAAACATTGGGTGTAGGCGGGTGGGCCGGCATCAGCGGCTACTTGAGGAGGAACACAGGCACCGTTGGCATCGTAGAGGGGGCCGCAAGCGGCGGCGCAAGCGGGAAGGACCTTCTGGTTGTTGAAGGGAACGATGGTGGTGACGGGGGCATCACCTCCTTGTTGGGCTGTTCGAGTTGAGTGTCAGTATGAGGGGATTTGCGAAATCGACCAGGATTGAAGTCGAAGGATGACGAACCCATTTTGACGAAGATTGATGGTCAGTTAAGCCCAGTTCGGAGAGTTCGTAGTCCAAGTCGTGGTTGAGGTGGAGATCGGTGTCGAAGGGAGAAAACGAGCGACAGGATCGTGAGGACAAAAGATACGATACAGACACGGACAGTAACGAGAGACGAGGATTAAAGTTGTGTTCAGTGGAACTGGGGGGCGGGAAGTGTCCTTTGTATGTGTGTATGTGTAGGTAGTTATGTGAGGGAGGCAGGACAAGACAAGACAAGGCCTGGAGAGGTATGTACAGCGTAGAAGGGACCTGGAAATGCTGCGTCTTTAGCCAAGGCTGGCTTGCGTTTGTGCAATACGCTATTGAAAGAGTCGTGTCGTCACCAAACCACTTTGAGTAGAGGGGAATAAACAAAGTCTGACCGAAGCCAAGCCCAACCTCTCTTCTTTGTCTTTTCCCCTTCCTTTTTCAGGTTCTGAAAGAGAACAATGAGATCAGACGACCCAGGAAAGTTTTGGATTCGGTAGTTGGTTGAAAGAAGAATCGATTTCACTTGCTGATCGATAATCGATGTTGATGAGGTGGATGGCTGGGAAGAGAGAGGAAGAGAGGGAAAAAAGAGTGGGTGGGAGCAAGTCACAGTGAGCAACAGCCTGCAGCCGGGGAAAAACTGGGCCACTACCTCACTGTAAGCGGCAGAGTCGGGCGACTTTGTAGCGGGACAAGGCCAGGGGCCAGGGGGTCCACGGGTGTTTTGGTGTTTTTTTTTTCTGGCAGCGGGTGCAAGGGATGGGCCCGTTTGTCTTGTCCTGTCTCGTCTCTTTAGATTTTATTAGATGCGACGGCCTTGCCGAACTTGAAAATGGATTGGAATTGTGAGGAGATGACCCGATGATAACATCTGGAGGGGAATGCATTCACCCGCTAGTTATCAAATCTGGAGAAAATGGAGGGAGGGAGGGAG
>JAAVUA010000394.1:0-16302 GCA_014898875.1 Fusarium miscanthi
TTAGCCTTTTGGTGCTGGTGCTTTATGGCCTCGTGCTGCTGGTGATTGATGGACTTTGATGGTGGTCATATAGCAGGACAGATTCCAACAGCCACTTGAACTAAAAAGCTGCAGTGATGTGCAGTACCCTCCATCCACGCGCTCATCAGTTGACTAGTCCTTTACCAAACGAGTGGATGGAGCAGTTTTCAGTGCGTGTTTGCTGTCGATGCGGCTAACACAATCTCTAGTACGACGAGGATGAGAGTTTGGAACATGTTTTTGCATCCATGTCAAGGCGCAACTGAGACGCAGATAGGTAGCCAGCACTTCTCTTGTCTGGCCAAAACATCATTAAAATCGAATCTATCAACCAAACCATTATTTAAAAACGTCATTCATCCATATCTTCTTTATGTGCTCGAGTCTCCAATCCCAAGAGCACTTCTCCGAGGTCGCGGCGGCGTGGCGCTTCATACGGCGTCACTCGCCTACTGGGTGCGGTCGGCATCGGGTACCTCGTCTATGAGACCTCAAGTACCTACAGCCCCAAGGTACCTGCGCCGGAACTGCAGAGTACGGTAAAGTGCGCACCCTGGCCTGTCGCGGAGAATGGCTCTGCTCGCCCCAAAGGGTCTGAGCAACCTCAACCTCGTTCTCAACCTCGAATTCAGCCCGATACGCAATGCTATCCCCAATTGCGATCGGGCATATCACGTCACTACCCGGTCGAGGACGATCCTCCTGGTAAATCAATTAATGCCTCCCTCGCCCAGAATTAGATGGGGTTTTTTATGATGGATCCAAATGTTGGCAAAGCGTCTCCAGTCGTAACCCTGGAGGAGACAGATCCGTACTCTATCTGTCTGTCCNNGAGTACGGAATCTCTCCGTCCCCAAATACTACCGTGCCTTCTGATCAACCATTTGTACTCCCTGTTCCATTCTTCGTTGCAACTAGTATTATCGCTTGCGTTGGCGTTTCGCTTGCATGTACCTATGCAGAGCGTTGCAGCATCCTCAGAGTCCGCCCTTTCACTTCCTTCATCATCAACTCAACTTTCGCGCTACACTTTTCCGCATTACAGATCCTTCTGGCGCGCTCAAACTTCACTGGGCGCTTTTCAACTGTCGCCATGGGCCGCGCGACTGGCTGGGTGACGATGGCGCCGCCCTCGACCGCCCAGAGACTAGAGTTGAGAAGTGACAAGGGCTACTCAAGGGCTCCTCTATACGTTTAGTACGGTGTGTGTTTAGCCGGACACCCTCGTGTGCGCACCGCGCGTTGCTCTGCCGCGGTCTTTCTTCAGATTGGGCGGCTTTGAAAAGCGAACTTCGCAATATTGTACCTCTAGAATAGCATATACACGAGCAATGCTGATTTGCTTAAGCGCATTAGACGAGATAAAAGTCAAGAGCCCATGGCACAAATGGAAGATGGCTATTGCATGTCATTCGAATTTTGAATCAATCGTTCTGAGAGTTATCCCCGAATCTACTTCTAGGACAAGGTAATTTTGCAATTACCTTACCTCAGGAGGTCGTTATTGTTGGTCGTTTCAATTGTCTGAGTCATCTCGTCTATCTCACGCGCGATAATGATGAACCTCAGAAAACTGTGCCGCGAGCACCCATCCACAGCCACTGCACATCAATCACCTAAATTTACGCCTCTTGGCATGGCACTCCACTTCGCGATGTGCCTTTCACAAGCTTTTCTTCCCGCTCCATCATCATCATCACCACCCATAACACTGTCGGCGCCGCCGCCAAACCCTGGCCCTTGAGTTCAAAACAAGGAATGTCATCCGCTGCTGGCTGATCTGTGACAGATGCACTTCACCTCGCCTCAAAAGGATACGCACGACTCGGTAACAACAGCCCAGTCAGATGCCTCCTTCGCGGCAACGACCCCAAGCGTGTACAGTACCCGCACCAGGATCGCCCTTGGGGTAATACTCCCGGATCCAATGGGCGACCCTTGTATACCTCCAAAGAGATCAACTCTGGAAAGAAATAGGGATGCAGGCTAGCAAGATAAAACTTCGTGTTGGACTCCTGTAATCCTGTAACTGACGCCAACCTAGTCGCGCGACTCTCCAAACAAGCCTAACCGAGCAAACTAGAGCTGCTGACTGTCTTCCTGAATCCTTCGTGCCCATAGGAGCTGTCCTTTAGCGCACATCGTTGATTCTCTTCTGATGTAATCTCGCTTTCTTGACAAGTTCTATGATATCAGATATCTCTCTGAGTGCTATACCTTTGAGGACTCTTCTGGAAAAACGTGGGCCAGCTTCTTCATCCACAAGTCAAGCATTCAAGAACAGAGCCACCTATTCGAGGGGGGGGATCCATATTATTGTGATTATCATTTCAGCAACACAGGCACAATATGTAGAACTACTAATGAAGCCATATATGATGCCTTACCAAAGTACGCACATTGTGCCTAAAGATGAGTGTAAGCATGCTCTATATATTTACTCAAGAATAATCGCAAGAGATTTCGCGTTGTCAAGCTTGGCATGATCTTATTTATCTCTCTCTTATTAGTTGATTCTACTATGCTATCGCTAAAGCCTAACTACTAATCTACCTACTAACCTACAGAGCATAAGGTACTACTTTACGTTAGGTAGCCTTTTCCTACGTGGTAGGACGAGCTGGCACCTGCTTTTCTCGTACAGTCTCAAAACGACGACGAACTGCCAACCTAACTGGGAGGCTCCGCTAGTACTCTTGAAGTTAGCCTTGGAAACCTAACCTAACGGGCCCCTTCCCTGCGGAACGGCTGGGTGGAGCACATCGGCGCCCCGTTCACTCTTGCCGCGGCACTGGCAACCACACCGGATGCTACTCCACTCCTCTTCCAACTGAACCTCAGCTTCAATCCAGCAACTGTAAAAGTCAATGTTGTCGCTACACCACGTCTTTCTAGTCTCTTGAATCTATCAAGGGCTTGCTTGTTCTCTCTTGTGGCTAGGCACGCCTGATGAGAGATCAGAGAGGCTTTGCACATCACCGGACTTTGGAACAACACCGGCTTCGAAAAGCGAACTGTGTCTCCTGAGCCAACCACAAATCTTTATCCTACCGTCCACCGCATGTCGGCGGATGTGGTGTCGGGACTGTGCGTCTCCTCGCCCCAGTAGCCAATCAGCAGCTTCCATCAGGAACCAGATCAGGGCATTTGCAAGGATGTAGCTATCCAGGCACCTTAGGCGAGACAAACCATTAACGCCGCGTCTAAGACGCTAAGAGCTGTCTCGTGCGGTCAATCGCCGCCGTCCGCGGCTGTGCCAGGACTTGGCCCAGTCTGTAGATCACCAGCAGACATTGGACACCCTCAACCCATGTGAGCCGATTGATGCTTGGGAATGACATGCGCGAGCCTACGGGTTACTGAGCTTTCTATATGCTATAATATATTCGCCGAGTCGCGCAATAACAGCTCGAACGTGCGTATGCGATATGCCCAGTATCATATCCCAGCTCGTTCCTGGCATAATTGAGGCTGGTCCTGCGTCTAGCTCAAATCACTTCTAGAGTCGATACATTTGTGTGGGGAGGTTGGAGGTCACCCTTGTTCGGCGGCCTCATCCAACACTCATCCCTATTTGATACTGGGGTCTGTCCTGAATGTCTAAGAGAGTTGCTCAGCTGGATATTGTACACCCATATTTTTTCAGCGATGAGTGGCCACGCAACTTGATTTCGATCCAACTGAAGCAGCACCAAAAATATCTTAAGCGCAAAAGGTTACCGACATGCATCCCTCAAAACAGCCCACTCTTGGAAAACATCCTCAGTCTTAGCTGGAGAGCCAGCATGGGTCCTGGACTCTGTCACATTTCAATTGTCTGCGTGCCGTTAGTTGACTTCGAATGCCTGGTCACATTTCACGTCATGGTAAACGGCAAAACGCCCCAGACCAGGGGACTTTGATTGGCTCATCGATTGCCGATGTTCCTATTCTTGTCTTTGTTGCTCTCCGCCAGCAGAACATCATTGACCAACAATGCTAAGCATTTGACACTCCCTGCCTGGCCTTTCGCTGTGTGCATCACAATTCGCTTGGGGCCAGATATACCCAGTGCTTGCCACGCCTCAATTTAGCTGCAGTATCTAACTCACCTATTGTGCGTTTTGACTCCTGTGCCGCCAATGGCTAGGGACGCTATCAGCTATTCCTTGTTCACTGTGATGGGAACAAGCCGGCTCCTACCTGTGATTGGCTCATTATTGAAGACAAGGGGTTGGCCCGTCGTGACTAAAATTGTCACAGCAGATAGCTAATGCCCCCAGAACGGAATGATGGGATTTTAGCGCCTCTATATCCAAACCCATGGCCGAGCAGGTATAGCTAGGTCTATATTACTGCACTCTGTATTCTCGTAGGCACACCGCCGTGTTGGTTGCGACCTCACAACAGCGGTGCTGCAACTTTCGAAATGAAAGCGCGGGGAAGCGGAGGGCTGAATATGGCAGCGGATTCCACTCACTTCATCCCATTGACAAGGGGTTTTGGCAAGCCTCCGACAATCAGCAAGGTGTTCACTCCAGGTCACATTTTTGCGAAGTTTCTCTAGTGATTAGGAACGGTTTCGAGGTAATTCAACCAATCTGATCCGTCTTCAGAGCAGGCCGGCAACAGTCAAATAGCATCTCGACATGCGGTGGTCCAGTGATCGATCAGCACGATAAGACCAAGGAGCATTGCATGGCAAAAATAACTCTCCGTCAGCGGGTCCGAATACTACCCTCGCGGGTAATATACTGAAAAGATGGCATTGTAGGCGATCATTGCATGTTATGCGGCATGTTCGCTTCTTTTATGAAATCAGCACGTAATGTAGCGAGCCCTGGGGTTGTTCTCGTTGCGAATGTGCTTCTGAAGGCTGCCAAAGTGTAGTTGACTGCCGGGTTGCCACGCTGCCCAAGTAAGAGTGAGTGAGCTACGGGTCAAATCTTAGGAAAACCAACCCCGGCTGTTGGTTCAAAGATCCCTCCTTTCTGTGCTTAGGCGCTTTGTTCTTTTGACACAAGCGTCCTCGAAAGTGCCACCGGCGTCCGCGGAAGATGTGCAATTGAAGTAACTATCATGATCAAGTGTGGCGTGATTTTGTGTACACGTTGGAGCCAAGCTGCAAACAGTCAACGGCATACTATGAGATCCCGGAAAGCAATAAGGCGAAACCAAACCCTTCATGCGCCTCAATGCTTTGCCAAGTTTATGGTCTTGAATGGTTTGTTAGCGATGGATTTGTTGGATGGGATGTGACCTTCGGATGATGCCTTATCTTGAAATCTGCCACGCTGCCACTATCGTGCACCGAATACTGTCTTCTGCGTTGTGCTTCGTAGCATCACGCCGCGGTGGCGCATATCAAGCAAGATGCATGATGTTGGCCGACGGGGCATTGAGTAGCACACACTGCTGTTCTCGCCTCATGTCCGAATGCATCGATGTATCCCTGTTGGAAAGGCATAGAGAAAGGAGACAACATTCAGTAAGATGTCGAGGCCACCCTCACTCCAAGAAAACCCTCGGACTAACGCTGATGTTGCTCGGTCTTCTTGTCTCTTCTCGACTTGATAGCTGGGCGTGCACGAACGCCATCATGAGCGTAGAGGCACGTACATCGGCCCTATAATACCTCTGAACTATATGTCCAATTTCCCTGGGTCTTCCGTACTTATCGGAGATCCTGCTTCCAGGACAGGTTGCACCGTGAGGAACAGGCATATATCGGCAGCCAATCATGTGTTGTGTAGATAGATGCCGAAGACGTCACTCCAAGAGCCTCAACACCATGAAGCAAGCCATGGACCATTTAATATATCCCGACGTGTGCACTTCTAATTATATATCACTCGTTTCATCTAAAAATACATTGACAGCGATTCTGTGCTAGTTTCACGTGCCCAGTATCCAATAATGCTTCATACGTCCACAGCTAGCCGCCTGCTAAGCGCCGGCTTTGCGTCGCATCCTACCTCGCAGCTTTCCAGAATCACCAAGATCTTGGCGCTTAGCAAGGGTCAATCTAATCTTAGATCAGATATTTTGATGCGAATCATCATACCTGCATGTCGGGATGCCACGAGTTGAGTCTATTCTTGGGCCATAGACGCCGACCACAACATGCAGCATGCAAGAATCGTACTGGGCGTCTCGCTCGAGATGACTTCATCTTTCGCAAGCGCTGGCCCTTGTTCAACGAGGTTCCTGTGATCTAGAGGCCATGCACACTCTCCTTTTCAGGAGACACGCCCCATCATCGTCTGTTGTCTCCGGCGCCAAAGAACCAGGTTCCAGAGGAGCGGCAGCACTATCTCAGTCGATCTGAACCACTCGATTGGCGCTCCTGTGCCCGTTTAGGCAAGTCGAGGGTCGACAGCAAGCAAGTTATATGTAAGTCATGCGGGCCCGAGGCATTGGATGGACTACACGCCCTGTTGGTTCATGTATCTGCTCTAGGGGTCGTCTTTAACCAGGGAGCTGGAGTTATAATTATAGGAGCACGTTGCTAAATTGGGGTGCAGCCTCACTGTAGCCGCCGATGAGCTGCATGTTCTTCAACACAACTTCATTCCTACTATTTATCATGTTTCCTAGCGCCCATTGTTTCCCTCGCAGTATGCTTTAATGGCGCGGATCCCTGGCCGTTTCAAGTCTGTCCTTTGAAGGAGCACTTGTTTGCAAACACGATGTGTAGATGCAATATCATTCCTACCCCAACGCCCATGTGCCCACCCCCCAGGTTCTTCCTCAAAAGATGCATGTCTGGACTATGGGATATGCAATGTCTGGAGCAGTCACACAGCTTAGCTCCACAGGCGGCGCTTCACCACAGCAAAGATATGTTGAAGGGATGGTTTGTATGACGCCCTGGCCTCTAGACATCTCCCTTCTCAGATACACATCCAAAATTAGGTGCAACCCTGTCTCGCCACAGCCCTTGTCCTCGGTATGACATATCCCAAACCAACAACTGCCGGTCCTGACAGATCTAGCCATCAGGTCGGTGCAAAGATGCCTGTGTTCCTGCAGGAACGTTGGCTGCAGCAGGCCGCGTGCGGCAAGTCACTGGCGCGTAAAGCTATGTACCGTGGTACTTCGAGGATACATGTACATTGCCCTACTTCTTCTGTCTTTTATTGCTCTTGTCGCTGACACTACTCAGAACACTGGCACTTCTCTTGTACGCGGCACCGCTGCTACCAGGACGCCCGCTCTTGTCGATTTCATTGAGCAGTTCTCTTTCCTTGCTCGAGGCGTCCGAGGCCTCAGTGGTAGGGGCTGCTGTTTCTGGGGCATCCTTGTTTGCATCTCCAGGTGCAGATGTGACGTCGCCATCTGCTTTCCCGATGGTCGCTCCAGTAGCAGCTATTACCTCTGAGTTGTTGCCGGTCCCTGTGTCCTGGTCTGCTTTGTCCTTTTCGGCTGTCGAGTCAGACTCAGGGGGAGCCATGGCCTTTTCCCGTTCTGCTTTTTTGGCATGTTCGACCTTGATCTCGGCATCAAGCTTGTCCGATACCTTGCGGGCATCAAGCAGACTATTGACAGCCGCAAGGAGCTGTTCGTACTGGTGTGTCGTAGCCGCGGTGGGCATGGCAAGTTTGTTGGGCACGTCCAGTTCGTTGAGAACATTTGTGATGCGGTTCTGTTGTTGATTAGACTTGTGTGAGAATAGCTTATTGATTCTCTCGGTTCGGAAAGTCGGCCCAGAGCCCAATCGATCATGGTGCGTCACGCCGTACAATAGCTCCTCCTGTGTCGAAAGCTTACGGCGCTCCTGTTGTTGCTGTGGCTGACCCTTTTTGTTGTTCGAAGCTGTCGGTGTAGCGGCAGGTCCAGTAGAATCTCGAGGCCCTGTGGACGCAGCTGTGCTTTCCCGTCTCCCAGCTTCTTGCGCCGCAGCGGCGGCGGTGGCGGCGGTGGACGCAGCAGCCGCTGTTTGCGGTGGTGCGGTGCCAGAAGGGCTGGTACCATCGCCAGGCATCAACGACTTGCGCTTCTTGGACTTGTCAGCGGTCATTAGGTTTTGAAGAAGGTTCTGCAAGCCAGCAGAAGATTTGAAGGCATTGATGTCAGTATCTGCTCGGGGATAATCGAGGCGATTGTACAACTCGCGACGCTCTTCGTTGAATCGCTCACTACGTGCCAGAATACGCTTAATCTCCAGCAATAGCGATTCCTCTTCACGAGCTTCTTCGCGCGAACGGGTCAAGGCGTTGAGCGCGAACTCCTTTCTTAATTTCTCCTGCTGTGGATTGAAATGCGCCATGAGTTCATGCAGAGAGAATTCGGGCTGCGTCATGTACTGCACAGGCTTTTGCGCTGCCATCATCTTGGAAGCGACTTCGTAGTATCTTGCTTTAAGGTCCTCCAGAGAACGTGGCCGTGTTGCTGGTACGATGGCTTTACTCTCATCACCATCGGCATCAGCCTCTCCGTTAGTCGCGGGAGGACTCCATTCGTAGCGGTCCCAAATCAGAGGCCATCGAAGGTCAAAGTCGCGCGCCAGCTCGAGCAAGTAATCCGTTTCCTCCTTAGTCCAGTCATTGTGTTGTAATGACTGCTGGTACTGGCCTTCGCTATACTGTGGAACTGAAACTTGCACGTTGTACTTTGCAAACGCAGAATCCTCCGTTCCATCTCTGGATAGTTGTGGCTGTTCTCCTTGACTGGTCTGTTCCGATGATACGTCGCTACCATCTTGCTTGTCATCCTTCCTCCTCCAGTGCCGCAAAGTGAAATCTGAATCGCTACGCGCCGAGTTTTTGAACGATCGCATCTCCCATCTCGCTGCAGGTTTGCGACTTGCAAAGCGTCGCTTCTTGAAGTGTGTAACTTCAGGGACAATGGCAATGGGATTGTCGCCCCCAAGATTGTGTACCTCACGAGCCAAACCCTTCAAGTTTGGCCTTGGCGCAGCAGTCTTTTGCTTCTTGCTCGGCCTCGGACCTGACACGCCATCGCCCAGGTTTAGCACATCGCGAACGTCGGAAGAGGACATTGTGGAAGTTTGCCGTGGAGGTAGGTTGTCGAAAAGAAAGAAGGACAAGTGTGGCTGGTCCAATAATCCGTTAAATTTGAGCTTCCATCACCAAGGTCATCAAATTCAGGCACGTGGTCCACTTCTAACAATAATTTATCGATCCGTATTTCGTTTATTGATGATTTTCGTTGAGATCGAACCGCTGGTGTTTGGTTGACGCGTCCAAAAATTTGGGGTTGACTTGAATTAATTCGGAGCACGGCGTAACTACTGAGAATTACATGGTCTAGGTAGTAGGATGCGCCGTCTTTGCCTACCCAGGTACCTAGGATCAGAGTCTGGAACGGGTTGCGTTATCTGCACGTGACAGTGCTAGATCACCCCCTGGCCCAAAGCCGATCATTGAACGTGGCAGCTTCGCGGGCGCCAACGTCGAAGCCAGAGCCAAAGGGGGGAACAGCTACAACAACTTCAAGCATTGGACTTCGTTTTTTGTTCCAATCACCGACATTTTCCTGAAAGTACCTAACACTATAACGACCCGTGCAATTTCGCCAAGGACATCAGTGCTGTAGCAGTCGCCATCATGAAATTCCTAGTTCCTCTCCTGTCGCTCAGCGCCGCTGCGAATGCCCTGCACTTCTTCATCGACGGCACAACCCCCAGATGCTTTTACGAGGAGTTGCCCAAGGATACACTTGTCGTTGGGCATTACACTGCTGAGGAATGGGATGACCGAGTATCAGCTTGGGTAAAGCATGACGGTATCAGCATCTACATCAATGTCGACGTATGTTTTTCATAGACAGCTGTTCACAAGCATGCTGCATTGTCTTTCGGACTTTTACTAAGAATAGCTAACAGGAAATATTCGACAACGATCATCGTGTCGTTTCTCAGCGCGGCGCTGCTTCTGGCCGCTTTACCTTCTCCGCTGCCGATGCTGGCGACCACAAGATCTGCTTCACCCCTTCGTCCAGCTCTGGCCGCACTTCGTGGCTCTCTGCCAAGAACCCAAATGGCGGCATCAAGTTGACTCTCGACTTGGTCATTGGTGAGACCAACCAGATCGAGAGCAGCGATAAGGGAAAGATCCAGGATATCACATCACGTGTCAAGGACCTCAATGCTCGTCTTGCTGATATCCGCAGAGAACAAGTATTCCAGCGTGTAGGTGCCATTGTAAACATGTTTCTATGAAAGCAGAAAACTGACAAAGTGTGCTCAGGAGCGAGAGGCCGAGTTCCGAGATCAGTCCGAGTCTACAAACGCCCGTGTCATTCGATGGATTATCATCCAGCTCATTGTGCTTGGCATCACCTGCACCTGGCAGCTTTCCCACCTTCGATCGTTCTTCATTAAGCAGAAGCTCACCTAGAGTGATTGGTCGATCAATTTTTGTTTGCGAATCGAGTCTTGGGCTTCAGTAGTCCATGAAGAGTCAACATGTCGTTTATCGGGTCGGGTGTTGATGGATTGCGTATCAGAAATGAATAAAAGAGATCGTTGGGCACTCAGGCTACAGCGCGGAGGTCATCTTCCAATGACGATGGCCGTGTAATGTTACATGCACATGATGATGTTTATTATATATCGTTTACCTAAATGCATACTCGAAAGGGTGGAACTGAGGACTGTGATAAAGATGGCGACGCCTTTTTTTCTTTTCCCATTATAAAGTTGCCAAAAGAACGAGAACTCCCTATAGTGCTCTCTATCTTCGTTTCACAACAAATCACCAAGCCTGTAAACTTCAAACTCATCCCCACGCTAACTGACCTCTCCATCTACACCAGGCAAGACTGGGTGCCATCAGGCACACCTATGATAGCTTTCGTCTCGTGAGCGATTACACAAAGTTATTATGGACAGCGTCATAAGAAAAAAGAGAAGAAACAACCCAAACAAACCCAAAAAAAAAAATTTGCTGCCCTGCACCGTCTCCTTGCGCCTTGCTGCGCTGCGCTGAAGATTAAAAACGTGGTTTTAGTATATTTCGTGATGGTTTGTCAGACAAGAGAAAGGAGCGCCCCCCGCCGTAGTCCTAACCGAGATCTGCTTCCGCTCCAAAGGGTGTCATGCAAGTACATCGACTGCTAAGAACGGTTCGTAGGCAGCCAAAGAGCTCTATAATGCCGAGGTGATGGGCTCGAGTTCGAAAACAGTACGCTTTTGAAGATGACCAAGATGCATGGGCGGAAGGCCATAGACTTTGTTTGTGACTCAAACCAACTAGGTCGAAGTAAGCTCTACTGTGTGCCTAGTCATCCACCACCTCATCCATCTATAAACTGGACTGAGCTTCAGTTGGGCGTTTCAACCATCAACCACAACCCGGTTCTGAATAAAGCGGGCAACCTTCTTGAACCGGAGTCTGTCGACATAATACGGATCCTGATGCACAACGCCGCAGCAATGAAGAAACAAAGAAAATTCTTAGCTGTTTACCAGAGTACGCTTAACCACAGCATAGGGTCTTCATCAACTTCTGGAAGCCGCTGGGCTGAGGATTGGCCTGCTGCCCGCTAGCCTGGGCGGGCTGGGTCGCTTGGCCTTGCTGGGACGTTCTCGGCTGCTGAGGCAGGTTCTGGGCACTGTTCTGGAACTGAGCCTGGGTCGAGCCAGTGGGCGTGGCCATGTCCCGAAGACCCCCAACCCCGCTCCCCCTCTGCGCTGACAATGCGCCGGGGACGCTTGGCCGATCTCTCTGCTTGCCCATCTGCTTGATCGGAGACGGAGGAGGGGGTTGCGCGGCGTTTAAACGGCCGACAGTAAGGTTTTGTGCTTGTTGGTGAGAGGTGGTATTCCCGGGACGGTGGCCGCTGTGCAGCTCCATCTGAGAGGGGCCAGGCCGCACGTTGGGGTTGTGGAGATACGCGCCGCTGTGGTTCTTCGAATCCCATCCCTTTCCCGAATCCTTAGAAATCTTCATCCAGTCATACTCGCCATCCTCAACCTCGCCAGTATTCTTGAGAGCCTGTGTGAAGAGCTCCCGGAGGTAATCGTAGTCAGGAGTATCCTCGAAGCCCAGATTTCGGACATACGTCAAATACTTGGAGAATTCTTCGGGGAAACCCTCACAGAGATCCTTGATAGCAGTCGTCTGCTTCTTCTCGCCAATCTTCTCATATTTCTGCTTGTTGGTGGCCGCCTTCAATCCCTGCCAAGGAAGACCACCTCGAAGAAAATACAAGAAGACGTGGCCAAGAGCTTCGAGATCGTCTCGGCGGGACTGCTCACGGCCCAGATGGGTGTTGATACTCATGTATCGTGCAGTTCCAGAAAGGGACTTTCGCTCGCGGTATGGGATATGTTGCTTCGTCTTCGGGTCACGGTACTGCTTGGCCATGCCGAAGTCAACCACATGGATCACGCTGGAAGCCTTGGTGCCAGGGCGGCCAATGAGGAAGTTGTCTGGCTTGATGTCGCGGTAAATGAGATTTTTCTCGTGAATGGTCTGAACCCTCGAAAGCATTTGCTTGGCAACCATGACAACCGTCTTAATAGAGAACCTTCGGCCACAGTGATCGAAAAGATCCTCAAGGGAAGGACCAAGTAAGTCGATCACGAGAATGTTGTGGAGACCCTCCTGGCCGAAGTAGTAAACATTGGGAATTCCAGCTGAATCTGTATTAGCACGTGCGAACTACATTGTTTGGAAACGGGTCCTCTTACGGCAGCCCACAAGGATCTTATAAGTCCGGTACTCATCTCGCAATTGGGGAGCATCACTCTTGCGAGGTTCCTAATGCAATGTCAGAAAAGCCAACACCGTGGCAGCGCAAAAATGCCAGGCTATTGTTGTACTAACAAACTTGATAGCGACTTGCTGATTGTTGAGTAAATTGGTGCCTTCAAAAATAACACCAAAAGATCCCTCTCCAATCTTCTTGCCAACTCGGTAGTGAACACCGACGACGTTGGATGATGACGAGGCCATTTAGGCGGCGAAGGCGGTCAGAGGACCACCGTTGCAATATATCGAAACAGATGCAGGAGGGTCGGTCGTTTGGATAAGGGCGTAACTCGTGCTCAATGCCGAAACTGGTGCGATAAAACGTGCCTACAAAAAAGGTGCGCGAGGCAGCGGTTAGTTTTGATGGAACTGATGATGGCGATGCAGGTTGTACGCGAGTGTATGAAGGAAAAGAAACGAAAGCTGTGGCGCTGCCCGCGATTAGACGACTGAAGGCTGAGGCGATGAGTTGACCAAGTTGGGCTGTCTTGTTGGCATGGTACTGGGATGTTGATTGGAGGCGCGGTAAAATAGACACTCCAGTCCAAGGGTACAGCCGCCAGCCGCAGTAGAACCCCCTAAAGGCGATACCGGGAAGATCCTTTTAGACGCTGTGTTTAAGAAATGAGGCGACACGGCGATCAAGCGTTGCTAACTCTTGAAGTATGCTGAAAGAGTTCGAATGCAACGGTTTGGCCGGGAAGAACTGGTAAAGTGCTGCACACAGCCAGACGCTGGAACCGACCCGATATCCAAGGCTCGGGAGCTGCCTCTTTGTCGGAGGGACCACAACAACGCTGAACAGACCACCTCCAGTAAATCGAAGTCAAAATCAAACTGACTCACCTCAGTTAAAAGAAGAGACGCCAAAAAAGAATAGAATCAGGCAGCTCAGAGGCGATCGAGTCGAGTCGAAAGGAAAGGCGGTCGAAGGGGAAAGCCCCAAGAGAGATCCAAGGCGACGTCGGTAACGTTGATGGGGAGATCAAGTTTGGGAAAGGGGAAAGGGAAGCAAGAGATGGGACTTGGGACGGGGAGAGGGTAGAAGCAGCTGCCCCCAGGCCCCAAGCGCGGGCCTGACCTGACCTGAGCCAACGAGAAGCCCAGGCCATCCAATCCAACGCCAGGCCGGGCTAGCCCAGGCACCTCACCTCAAGGAAATCAGCGACAACTCCACTGCTAGGGAACCCCCGGCCCCCAGCCACAGGCATGGAAGCGCTACAGAAACAAGCGAAGGGGCCTGAAAGCATACGCCAACCAGGAGTCGACAATCAATTTGGCTGCCAGCCCCGACTTCCAGAGGGTCTAGGCCAGACCAAGACCAGCCGGATTCAGTAGGCAAGGAGTGTCCGTTGTTCAAGGCTCAAGGTTCAGCACTGTGAGCATCCTCCGGACTCTGGACACAGAACTCATAGATCATGGAGTAAAATATCATTCTCAAACTCCCGTCCTCAGCAGTAGGTACCGAATAACGCTGTGCAAGGTTTGATTTAGGAGTTATCTAAATCAACCTGAGCTTAGATTCTTTCTCGACCCTTCCCGTGAACCTCTCTTGCAGCTCTAGTCCCCTTTCCTTGAGCCAATGGTATTGTTTCGCTCCCAAGCATGAAAAATCAACGATAGTCGCATCCAATCCTACCCCCAAGTCGCAGGTCAAGAGACAATGGGCATGAAAAGTTTATTGCCAGCAACGCCTTGAAGATATCACCTGCACAATGCCAATGGGAATGACACGAAGCCGTCGACGTCAAGTTATCGGTGAGCAGTTGTTCACGCTCACGCGTCTTCACTATCAGAGGCGGATGCTTCGATGAGGCCTTGATAGAGATGTCTTGAGGACTGATCACCGAGTCATTTGCACCGTCCTCTCTGGCAACAACAAAGGCATTGCGATGTGATCTCATCACGACATTCGTCCCGTACAACTCCCTACCGCTCCAGGCGTCCGTCTGTGCTCTTACAGAAGAATGAATGAAAGGACTTGACTCGGCGCTGCCCACTACTACTAGACGGTGGAGTACTCGGGATGCCCCAACGGCAGAGCCGGGATACAAAACTCTACCGTGGTCCAAGGGCAATATCCCAGCCTCTCGTCAGGTACTGCCTGGTACCTTGCTTAACATTGGCTACTTATCCATCATCTGGTCTGTGATTCTATCGACATGGGTCTGGATGTTGAGATTCAAGGTTCTTGTCGGCGAGAAACTGCTTCTGGCCTTTGTCACTCAAGACCCTGCAGCCGGTCAATAGACGAGGTCCAATTTCGAGCATGGTTAGATAGCAAATAGATCGACGACCTGTGCATGGGGAGCTTGTGCACACTTGTGTATCCGTACGGAGTATGTACAGTACGTATGCTTCGACGTGTTTGTCCTTGGCGCTATTTCGTGTATGTATGTACAACACAAGGCAAGACTACTCATTGCATCGCATCAGCAAAATGCCGCGCTTCTACTCATGCCCCTGACCGCAAGATCCGACATCCTCGACTATGTGCCTAGTGGATATCAAGGTTCGAGCTTTGGAACTGTTCGTTCGTTTGAGATTCTCCTCTCCTGCTATTACAGCCCAGTCTAGCGATTCATTCGATCGATCTCCCTGCCAAAGGGTATTGTTAGTGTCCATTTTGAAGAAAAGCATGCATCCACGACGGGACGCAACAAGCCACACCAAGCGTTCAGACGTTGCTAGCGCCCGTCCATCACTGGACTGACCCATGGCACTTGGCTTATGGTGGAATAGCTCCGTTGCCCATTCATTCGGTCTAAATTCCAATCCTTATTTCCAGTCTTATTTTGCCTCACTTCATTTATCGCATACGAAGCAATAGACTATGTATGAAAATGTATTTTTGGAGTGTTCTGCAGAATTGATGTTCTTGACATTTGTGTCCCCGTTCCACCATGTGATTCTCGAGCAAGGTCTCAATCGTGAGATTAAATATCCAGTAAGTCATCACAAAATACATAAATGCAAGTCTGCCAAGCTACCCCAGTCCCAACAGAGCAACTGGCCCAGAAGAGATATCTTGACCAGGGGTCCCCGTCAGAAGCGGCTCTAATTCTTCCCTTGTTATGCCCTGTCGGCCTGTCCTCATCAACTCGGATCTCAACATACATCCACCTCCCTTTTCTCCTGTGTCGTGTGTCCCTTGCTGCACTATCGATGTGTTGTAGTCTGTCAAGTAATTGCAGGTTCCTTACGAGTCAATACTCGCCACAGTTGCCAGCACACAATCGCCGCACACGTAAATCTTCGCCACACCGAGCTCATTCAACGGCCCCCTTGGGCGGCTCAGTCGAGTGAATTATGTTCTACTAGTCACAGCTGCTTCACGTGAAACTGCAGTGGCAATGTTCTGTTCGTTGCCTTGACTTCTAATTTCAACTAACCAAATCCTCTTTCTATGTACCCGGGCATTGACGGCATGCTACATCATAACATGACGCATTTACCAGCTTGCGGGCCGTAATATAAACCACATCGTGTTACGTGCTTGAAGCTGGGTTCGCCTCTTGAAGCCGTTGCCTGGTCAGTGTCACGACGCCTCTGAGTACCCCATACCTACAGTTTGAATGCCAAC
>JAAVUA010000396.1:0-15430 GCA_014898875.1 Fusarium miscanthi
GTTCAGGCACCTTCCGCTGCTTTCCCAGTCGCAACTCCAGCTCCTCCTCCACCCGTTCAGATGATGCCTCCTCCTCAACAAACCCCAATGCCGCCTCCGCCCGTCCAGATGATGCCTCCTCCTATGGCTCAGCCTGGACCACCTCCTGGTTTCTACCAGCCTGGCCCTCCTCCTCCGCAACAAGGACCCTTCGAATACGCCGAGGAGACTGTCATCCGAGACGTTTCGCCATCTCGATTCACCACAACCACCACTTCCTCCAGCTGGGACTCATACCACCATCATCACCACCCTACCGAAGAGCTTGTCGTTCGATCCCGCTCTCGGTCCCGAAGTGGTCGTGATATCCGCAAGGAGATCAAGGCTTTGGAACGTGAGCTGGCTCACCGACCTCGAGGCCGTTCGACCAGCGGCGAAATTGTCCGCGCCGAGCGCTTGCCCGACGGACAACTTGTGATCCGAGAAGAAAGATTGGAGAAGGTGGTTGAACACCGCAAACCTCCTCGTATTGAGAAGGACAAGAAAGGTAGGATGTCCATTAGCGTACCTAAGTACCGTTAAAGGTGCGCCTTTTATGTTATTCGCACCTTTTGAGAACGTGTGGCTGACTCGGCTGCACAGGACCTCCTCCTAAGCTCATGCGGGCCATGTTTGCTACTCTGACTTGAACGACATGTCATCGACTACCAAGGCGGATGAATTGAACGAAAACGACACGGCCTCGATGGCTTATGAGGGCAACCGATTTTCACAGGATATATTGCAAGACTGGGATACATATGAAATGAGGTGTATTTTCAGGATATTTACAGGGTTTCAAGGATCTAGACAAGTTTGGGACTGGAGTATTTATTGGAAAACTTACAACATTAACGAATCATGACATTTATTTTAATTCTATATCTTGTTTGGGAAATGTCGTTAAATGTGCTTTGCGTCGTAAAATGCGCCGCCTGAAGTGATTCAGAGACCTCTTCGTGATGGTCACAGGGCCCAAAGTCTCGTGCGCATGAGGCAGTGAACGGTTTAATTAGGGCACCTGGGTGAGGTGATCTAGATTAGCACAAGGGCTATTACATGCATGATCGACAGAGCCGCAGTTTAAAGTCGAATACAAGACCAACCATAGAATGTCACAGAAGTTTGAGGGGCTTTGTATTAGTTTTAACTCAATACACCAGGACTCAATAGCGAAAGACAGTTTCCCTTTGTATCCCCAACACCAACCAGGTCCTTTCCACTGTACATCAGGGTATCGTGTATATCCATCACGCCAAGCAAATTCCCCAACGTTCCAATCATCAACACATTTACTGAGTCTTCTTGTTCGCAACGACCCGTCCCTGCGCAGTGTATCTCACGTATGCGAAAGCACCAAGAGCGCCGATGGCGAGAATAGCAGCGTTGCCTTTCTCATCGTCAGCACAGAAAGATAAACGAGAAGATGAAGCAGGCAACCTACTTGCTACAAACTTGCCCACGCCACCAGTAACCTCGACAAGACCGGAGACGACATCGCCGATGAGGTTGAAAAAACCCTGGACGAAGCCGAGGATTGCGGAGAGAATGGAGTGGATGACGGAATAGAAGGTGTTGAAGACGGAGGCGAGAAGCTCGTAGATGGAGCTGAAGAGATCGCTGATAGCATTTGTGATGGCCATTTTATCGCAGAGTTTGTGTTGTTGTTATTATGAAGTGTAAGAACGGTGTGCTTTGAAGAAAGAGAGTTCTCGGTTGTCTTTTTAATACTTGGTCTGGTCTCCTTTCTTGTTCCTGGATTTAAGAGCAAGTCGTGACGTCGTCATGCTCTCGATTTCGCGATGTGCATGTGACGTCACCCAACCACGCGACGAGATTAAGAGGTTGTTTTGTGAAACATTGCGTCTTGATGAGGTAAGAAGTGTTTTACATCAGGTCAGCCTTGTGAAAACAGGGTAATGTGAGCTAATGGCCGTTGAGGAGATGTCACTTTTTCGTTGATTTGACGGCGGTTGATGCTGTTGCTTGATGCTTGGCTCCTTTTAGTGGATGCTCCTTTCGGGAATAGGGAGACGTCAGAGAGTGCTTATTTTTGAGATCGTCGATCTGGGCTTGGGGGTTGTAGGTTGGGATGGAGATGGGTAAGTTAGTAGGTAGGCGGAGGGGTTGAGAATGTTCTGGATTGATGGACTTTGTTGTCTTCAACCAGCTCAAGGCTCTGTTTTCGTTTGACACAGGATCTCACGGTGCATCGATTCATCTGCTGTCTTGTACTCAGTGATCAATTAAACTTAAACCTCCGATGGCCGATGCCGCATTTGTGGGACCCTCCCGAACCCGTGTGGATCCAGCACCGGAGTCACAAATGGATTGAGTGACGGCCTCGGTGCCGATATTGCATTCAAATGACCTCTCGGGAGGAATAAAAGGGCTCTCCAGGGAGTTTCTCAAACGGATATTGATTGATAACGGACATGTAACTTAAACGAGGCTCTTGCTGACTAGTCACATCACATCATCTCACCGCTCACAGACCAGTGTTTGAGGTTCCATCGAGCTCCTGACCAAGTCTTATCTTGTCTTATACCAAGCTTCCCGGCGATTGCCACAATTGACATTTAACTGCCGAACTACCGGGTCTAGGTGGGTACTCATCTAATTTCACCTCGTTGAGCATGGGTTAACATATCCACAAGGTTTTATCGATGTAACCAAAATGATCCTGCAGGATCTCTAGAAGCCACTTTCATTTTAGATATATAACACCAAGTGGCTCGAATGCTGCAAGCCAGTTGATACATCAGGGGTTTGACGTGACAGCTGCCGACATGGCTTGGCTGTGCGCTCGGTACCGAGCCCGAGCCCGAGGTTTTGACAATTGCCTTCTTTTAATAGCTGGCATTTCCACATAGTGGCAAGTCATTAACTTGAGCCCGCGCCGGTGCGGCTATCGACTTACAGCATTCGAAGACGCCTGTTGATCTGGAAGGATGTCAGAAACACGGTATCACGAAGGCCTCGAGGTCTACTCGGACAGCGCAGCTCATGCACCGGAAGTTAGCCCCCACGGTGCCTACAGCCAAGGCTCGAAAGATCCAATATCAGGTTATGTTCAGGTTGTCGAGGCACGAAAGGGACCTTTTGGTCTGAGCGTATTGAGTATATGCGCGGCTGTTGCCATCATCACTGCAATGGTTGTCGGAGCTGGTGTTGGGGGAGGTCTTGGATCAGCTCTGGCCGACTGTAGAAAGTACGAGATCCAGACTTATTGGCAAGTGAAAAGAGGCTGACAGCTACAGTTCACAGGTGTTTGAGGCCTCGCCTGTCTCAGCAATACAAACTTCCTCTTGTCCAACACTCACAACCAGCGCAAGCGTCACTACAGAAACCGCCGAGTCAAAGTTCTACGAGCCCAAACCAGCAGACCAAGTAACGAACCTCACTCTCCCCGACGCGTGCTCCCAGCCAAATGGAAAAGACGACTACACCACCAACAACGGCTACGTATTCACATACACGTGCGGCTTCGACTACCCAGGGAACGATATAGTGCCTATACTGGCTTACACAGCATTCGACTGCATGCATGCATGCGCAATGTACACAGAAATCAACAGCGGGAAAGAAAACGCGACCCTGTGTGATAGTATCGTGTTTAATAGAGAGATGGCAAAGAATTATGAAGTGAAAGGAGGGAATTGTTGGTTGAAGACGGGGACGAGGGATCTTTTTCCAGCGTCGGATTTGATGCCGACGTTTTTGTATGCGAAGAGGGATTCGTGAGGTCGATGTTGATGGGGGACTGTGACGAAGATGGCTAATTGGTCATGCAACATGAATGTTCTTTATTTTCTTTTAGGTGTTGTCATTGTGATTGAGGCTGCGGGTTGGACTCGTGAGTGTCAGCGTGGCTGAGTTGAACAGTATTGAACCGGACGGTCTTGGCAGTGAGGCCATCACAGCGATGAGCTTGGGCTCAAATGGGACTGGAAAAAAGAGCAGAGAGAAGAGAAACTGGTTTCTTTTTAATCCTGGCTGGAATATAATGTAAGTAAAAGCGCTACACTCATGTACCAGATACCATCAATCGACGTCGGGATTATTGGTTTAGCGTTTGAACAAGTTCATCGTCAAAGATTCAACTATACGAGTATCTACTAATCAATCTCAGTGCTGACACACTCGGATAAAGTGCTTAGAAAACATACAACAGCTGCTCAGCCCCAGAAGCATGGCTCGTTTACATTCTCCAAACCACGTGCCAAGACAAGCTGCTGCAAGGCATTTCGCACGGTCGTTGCCCATTCGGGACGGCACTGAAATGCCGATTCACAATAAATCCGCTATTGCGACTGGGCCAGTGACTGAGTCGTACGTAACACTTCTGCGCCAGCATCACATCGCATCGTATCCTCTGGGCGGTTACGAATATTGTGGACCACCAAAATCGTGCTATAAATGGGATTTTTAGAGTTTGGTTCTTCAACGTCGGCGGTTAACAATCACTCGCTCTTTAGCAGCTCCACGATAGGGAACTCACTCTACTGCGTATGGTTAAGATACAAATAAGAATAAATAAAATAAAATTCCGCTGATTACAGCCTGACCATCATCAGAAAGCCTTGAAATTACAAAACATGCAGAGCTCATGTATGCCAAGCCAATAGCGAAGCTGCTAAAACGCCCGGAGAGGCAGTGCCGGGACCCCTGCAGCGCGGACGGTCGCCCATTGGCCTTTGTGCTTAGATGCAGGTTGCTTGATCCAATTGCTTCAGCCCTGAAAACTCTCGAATGTGATGAGACAGCTAAAGAGGTGATGCACCTGGCGGAGCTAAATATGAGGGGAGTGGCGCTCGATTTTGTGTTTCTGATTTCTGTCTGGTCTTTATATCTTGGCTCTTTTGTTTTTATTTATTTGTGGTGCGCTGTGACACTTCTCAACACTGTTGGCCTCCGAGTTTTGGCGGGCATACACAATTCTCTGTGTAACTTATACACATCCTCAGTCCTGCTTTCATCGAGATACTCTTTAACATTTACATCCCTCAACATACGACAATGTATGAGCTTGAGAGATACTGGATCGCCCACGGGGCCATGGTCTTCATTGGAGCATGGATCCCCGCTGTCGCTCTATTCTTCTGCAGTTTCTGCCTCGTCCGTCGCAAGAGGGATCCCGCGAGAAATGCGTTCACGTATCTCAAGTTGGCTCTCTTGGTGTTCTCAGGGTATGCTCTTATCCTCTACTACTTGTTTGATGAAGTAGAATAACTGACGCATCTCAGCTATGCCTTCTTCGAATTCGCATCATACGTCGTCTCAGTCGTTCACGCCCGATTATACTACAGCGGGAGAATCGACAGTGAATTTGACTCGCACTACTCAAAAACCCTACTAGTCACCGCCCAAGTTCTCGCTACCCTTGCGCTGATTTACGACCTGGTCACCGATATACTCATCATGATCATCCTCCTCCGTCTCGGCACCGGTATCGTCATGGTCCAAACAGGCCGTCCCGATCCCAAGGGCAAGATCCTCCGCCTTGCCTCATACATCGCAGCAGTGATCCTCTTCGCTCTCGCCTTGACTGCCTTCGGCCTTCGAATTCGATATGTGTATGAAGTGTTCTTCAACAGTGTTCGCGTTGGTGCCGATAGCTTTACCAAGTCTCGACAGGTCGGCTTCTCTTTTAGTGTTATGGTCTTTGCCATTTCTCTCGCCATCGCTGCCCGAGCAATTTTGATCAAGGTGCAATCTAAGGGCGAGAATGCTCTCACCTGGTGCTCAAACATGTTCATCGCTGCATCTGTTGTTTGGCTCATGCGCACGACTTTCAACGTGGCGTCGACAGCTGCTTGGACCAATCTGAGCAGTGCGTACCGCGATCCTGAGTACAAGTACGCCTACTACATCCTTGAAGTCGTGTTTGGAATTTGGCCGCAGTTCGTTGTCCTCTGCTTGGTCTTTGCTATTGGTCGTGCTAAGGGCAATGGTATTTGGTCGAAGCGGGAGCAGGAGCCCGTAAAGGCTGTCGAGGCTGGAGAGCGCACGCCTTGGGGTTATGGACAGGTCCCTCCTCAGGCGCAGAATGCTGCACCTATGCCTGAGCAGCAGTATTACCCACAGCCTGAACAGCAGCACATGGCTCAGGGTTATGGCACCCAGCAGCAAGTGCCCCAGCAGCAAAACGACTACTACGCGCCACAACAACCTCAGTATGGGGCTTATGATGCTATATCTCCTGTGTCTCAGCCCAGGTCACCACCTCCCCATGAGGAGACAGTGGGATTGAACCACCAGGCTGATGGTACTCCTCCCCAGGTACCAGCTCAGCCTTACCCGGAGAAGCATTAGGCGTGCCGGGACAGATAATGAGTCGTTTTATGACGGATAACGGGCATGAATGAATTTGGACAACTTCAACAGATATGATACCACCCTTCTATACTTTATGACATTTAGTACATCTCAAATCTACCGCATCAACAGAATGTCTATAAACCTCGTGACATCGTCTAGTCCACGTCTGAGAACTCGGCTGGAGCAACGAATGGGCCATCTTCACCCATAGTACCCGTAACGTATCTTGCTCAGTCAGTACAGATTCCAGGTGCATGATTCATGGCTACACTCACTTTGTATGGCTTCCTCGTGCAGCCAATTGACCCTTGCTATTGGTGAAGGTCACCTGCGTGAAAGCAAGTGTCTTGCCAATCTTGTCGAGTGTGGCAGTGCCCTTGAGAACATCTCCCGGGCGGCCTCCGGGGCTCAGATATGTCACTGTACAGTCAGCAGAGTCGTACATGACGGAAGAGAGCTACGTACCGTTCAGATCGGTTGACACGCCAGTTGCGAAGCGACCTGATGAGGCGACTGCGAGGGAACCGCCGAGATCGACGAGACTGGCAAGAGTACCGCCATGAATTGTTTGAAGGCGGTTCTGGGTGAGGTCAGTGAGGGCTCATTGTGATGAGGTGAGAGACGAACGGTGTGTTCTTTTTGGATGTCAAGCTCGAAGTCGACTCTGCCTTCTGTGGCACTGATGACGCGGAACTATAGCACGTCAACATGCATCCCAGGTTCATTACTTCGATGTGCATACATGTTTCCCTAGGAGACTGAAGTGCAAGAGGTCAGTATCGGGGTCTCGTCGATAAATGCCGAGTCTCTATCGGTGGCTTGAGGTACATACCGAGGCTCAAGACCGGAGTCCGCCATGAAGGAGCGCACGACCTGGAACACAACCACGAGTCAATTGCCAAGCTTCGAGAAAGCACGAGTCGTATGAGTTGCAATTGGTTGTGCAATGCATGCGCCTCAAGATGCATTGGGTGTACGCACCGCTTGTGTGAATTTCGTGGGACTGAGCTTGAGTTTCCCAGACATTGTGACGGGTGAGATGAAGCAAGCTGTGACGGGTTGTTTCAATGTCTGAGGTATGTGATATAAATATCGGCAGATACTATCACGTCTGTTGTATTGTGTGAGTGATGTTGAGAGAGGCCCGAGATATGGGCACGGAGTTCGAGATGGATTAGCCGAGTTCCGGGGTGATGATTGACCCCCGCCAACGGAACGGCCCCACCATCCAGATTGACGTAATCAGGCTTCACGATGGCCTACCCTACCACTACAAGCGGTTATCTGCCTTGTAAATGTCCTGTGCTATGGATGGATGGAGGAAGGCTTTGAAGTCGAGGCTCTCTCAAACTTCGCACCTGAGGTGTTTGTCGTTTCCCCGCCCGCACGCGCTTCCTTTGCCCCCAGAACGTTCGACTTCAATCAGTCAACTCCCCACCAGTGTCCCTCCAAGGTGCGAGGTTCAAGAGAGGACTCGAAGATATGGACTCGATTCCGTTATCTAGCAGCCGTCACCCTCTAAGTGGAGTGCTACGATGGCCAAGTCGCTTCAATCTGCAGGCCGCCATTAAAACTCCAAGTATTCAAGCCATCAATACGCCCTCCGCTCTTCCTGGTATCTGTTGGAGCTCTACAGCCTTCGTTGAGGAGTATCAGCACGTTGAGTGCAAGTTACCATGGGAGTAAAAGGTGACAGAGAAATAGTGTGTTAGTTTCAATTTGGGTATCTGTCAATCTGATCTGTGCTAAGTTGGGGGGTATTGTTGAGTATCATCAATCTCAAATCTCATCTCCGTGCGCCATTTTCGCCATGTAAATGCCGAAGAAAATCTTCTATACGCCATTTTGTAGAATGTTCCAAGCAGTCGCCATTCTCATGAGTTCCATCCTTCGCCTGAGGCCCAATGTCCCATGCTTGTCTTTTATGCGTCTTGCATCTCTTCATCCCGGAATAAGTTTTCCATGTCATCCCCAATTGCTTCCAGTGGGTTGCTAACCAGCTCCTCTACCTTGCCGGAGTCACAGTCGTCGTCTTCTTCTTCCACGATGACCTCAGTGGCTCTCGGACCCTTGAGATCCAAGCCCAGGCTCGCCTCATCCTTGAATTCCTGGGGCTGCCAGGCTAGTTCCCATTCCTCGACACGGACGCGAATGTCCTTTTGCAGCTCAATTTTCTTCTTCTTTAACTCCTCGTTTGTGGGGTAGTTCTCCAGCAGATTGTGGAGATGGAAGGACAATTCATGTTTGAGCCTGTCGATGGCTTCCTGCGCAATCCTGTGCAGATCTTCTGGCACCACCGCTTTTCTGGCCTCAAGCCTCGCAGAAAGCTTGTTTACAATCGGCTTGGCAATATGCACACTAATTTTGCGAATTTTGGTGGTCACAGAGTCACGGCGTCGCTTGTATGCACCATTTCCCTCTGATGATCTATGTCAGTAACGGTTTCCCAGGTGAATATTGTCATGTTGCTGGCTTTACTTACTGATCTTCAGAGCAGTTTCGAACACAGATTCTAATTCCTGTTCATAAAGCTCGACAACATCATCGGTGACTTCAGAGGCATCCTCAGATAGCTTATCCAGCATTTTCTGAATGCTGCTGTCACCAGGCAGCAGACCATCGTCGGCAGTCGCGGCGAAATTGTTGAAGCTCACTTCCAAAGCCGGCAAGTTATCCCTGATGTCTTGTTTGAGTTGGGAGACGTATTCTGTCCAAGTCTCTTTGAAAGCTCTCATGATTGGGGCTTTTATTTCCATCAACCTTTGGTTCATTTGGTCATCCCATTCTTTGCAAATAGATCTCAGTAGTAGACCACCTCTGCAAAGCATGTCAGTTACATCACCGTCCAGACATCATCACAAATACTTACAGGTCTTCCAGCCAGTTGTACGTGATTTCAGAGCCTTTAGGAGTATATGTACAACCATTGCGTTTTAGGATGGCTGTGTAAGTGTTGCACCGCATCATCTCAGAGTTATGCTCATCGGCGGGATACTTGCGGGACCATTTTGCTGCAACTCTGACAGCCTCATCGCTGGAAGCTTTGCAGATCCTCTTCACGTCCTCAAGGGGGTTCAGTTCTTGGATCTTAATGGCTGCTTTGGAGAGATTCGTTCCCAAGTTCTGTTCTCAGTCAGTTTCAGATTCAGCGGTCACCATGCAAGTGCTTACAATAGCAAACTCCCTATGGGTCTCGGCCAGTGCACCTTCGACGGTAGAACGGCTGATGTTGAAGTTTGCTTCAATGCCTTTCTCTTGTGAGTAGAATCTCATCATGGCCATCAGTCCTTGGTAAGCACCCAGTATGTCATCCAGATGCTTCTCGCGTTTGCTCATTGTTGCTCCAACAAGCCACTCCCGGACCGCTGGGATGCCTGTTGATTGAAACGTGGTAAAACTTTGAATGAGTGGCTTCTTGTCTCTTAGTTTCCAATAAGCCTTGCTAGAGATGGGAAAGATGGGTAACGGTGGTGAGCCCTTGTCAGATCGATTGAGCGCTGCCTGTCGGATAGCGTGGTTTTCCTGAAGTCTATCCTTGACATATTGGTTGCGTGTCTGGGTGACTTTATCATGAAGCCAGTCCTCGATGTCTTCTATCTCCTTGCAAACCTTTTCTAGGTTGGACTCATGCTTCTTGATCATATTCAAACCTCTATTACAAGCCGTTTTCGCATTGTCTGCTTCGGTTTTGAGTTTCTCGATATTCTCCCCGTTGGCGTTTGATTGACCTGTTATAGTATATGAGTAAGGAATTTTCGCCTTACTGGTGAACTTACCTTCGCTTCCAGCGCCGAGATTTTCCATGGCCATACGATAGTCCTCATCCAACTCATTCCACTTACTCTCAGCCCATTCAAGTTTTGCTTGAGTGGCTTTCAACTTCGACTGTCCGTTTTTCTTCCTTGCTCGGAGGTTCTCCAGCTCAGCAAGTTTCTTCGAGGTTTCTGGGTCTTTCCTGAGCTCGTATGATCCTTCGATGTAAACGTCGACATTGATCTCATCCATCATTGACAGTATGACGCCAAAGCCGCGCCCGTCGTATTTGCCGCGAATCTTCATCTGAGCTTCGTCAAAACCACTTTGCATCAATGCTTGCCCTTGCTTCTCATCTGTTGCCCGCGCGATACGACTGACCACCAGTCTAACATCCAGACGATGGGAAAATTTCTTTGCAATCTCGCCGCGACTGGCAGTCGCATCGCCGCATCCTGGTAGATCGACAACTGTCATACCAGGCCTCAGGAAGTTGGACTTGACGTACATATGCACATCTTGGATCAACGGCCAGACAGAAAAAGGAGATTCCGCCCCATGATTTACAGCTGTAGAGTCCAAGAATGGCTTGACCATGCTGTTGAGCTCCTTTCTCTTTGCGGCGCTGAACTCGATGACTCCATCCTGCAGAAAGCGACTGGCTTGAGGATTCTTTTTTAGAATCCACATCAAGGCTTTTCTGTAGGACTGTTCATTATTGCAATTATCTGCAACAGCTTGGAGTTCTTCTCGCTTCATTCCCCAAACAGCTTTGATCCTGGGCAGTTCCCATTTGACTCTGTTTTCAGTGTTGGTGATTTCATCTTCTCTCTCCTCGGGGTCATCACAATCGCTTGGCAGAGATTTCTTGAGTATCGACAGCCGTTTCATGTCTTTCAAAAGATTCTTTATGGCTTGTTCGACGTCGTCTTTGTCGCACAGGGTGACCTTGGCACGGAATTCGGACCCAGGCTTGTTATCCCAATTCCAGGAAGCTTTTCCAACGACTGCAGTCGCGGCTCCCTGTTGTCCCGACGGGAACAGTTCCGAAAGCCCTACGAGTGCAGCGAGAAAAGATGATTTGCCAGCACCCGTAGGCCCTTCTACACCGATGAGAATCTCATGTTTGCGATGTCTGTCGCGCAGCTTATCTGAATACAGTGGTTAGTCGGACAAGTTTGAGTATAATGGGCATGTTCAATGAGTAAATAAATACTTACTGAGTTCTTCGAGCCATTGTTTGAACATCTTTCGTTCAATCGCCAGGGCGCCCGTAGAGCTAGCGTCTCGCTTGGTTTTCCCAAGAGCTGATTCCAAGATGCGTTGGATTCTCAAGCAGTGATCTTCGGCTTGTTTAACAGCAATCTCCTTGATTTGGAGTCGGTCGGACTCGTTCGTGTCCTGACAAGTTGCCCAAAGGAACTTAGCTGGATTAGGCTGTACTGCATGCGACTCAGTGGTATGGCGCTTCGCGGGAGCAATGTCGGATATCGGCGAGACCTCTGGAGGGAGCTCGCGCTTGACACCGCTCGCGGACAAGCCACTCGCCATGACCAGGGGAGATGACAGGAGATTAGGAGTCTTTCAATAGTTAAGTTAGCATAGGAAATCAAACCG
This sequence comes from Fusarium miscanthi, assembly GCA_014898875.1. Lineage (NCBI taxonomy): Eukaryota > Fungi > Ascomycota > Sordariomycetes > Hypocreales > Nectriaceae > Fusarium > Fusarium miscanthi. The sequence goes on from JAAVUA010000396.1 coordinate 11,710, forward strand.
ACCGACAGCAAGTCCAACCATAGAGTTCGTCAGATGTCTCCACTGAATGATAGGAATGAAAATGTGCTCATGAGTCTCGAAAGTAATCGAGGAAGCTACCAAGTGAAAGCGGATGAAAGGAGATGGGAGGAAATGATATGAAGGGGGAGAAATACTGCGAGTCAGAGCAGGATAGGATGAGATTCACAGAGGAAAGGGACTTGGTGTTGAAAAGGAGGGGGTGCGAAAGATGAAAAGTCATGAGCCACCTACCAGGGAACTTTGAATGAGTGACTCTTCTTCTCTTTAAGTAGAGTGATGGTGTTGTGCTCTGGAGTTGTAATGGCTAAAGGTGAGAAGATTCTGTGGTGGGACTCTGAAGTTAGGAGATGGGATGATGAAAAGTGAAAGGTGGAGGAGAAGCGAGTGTGTGTAAAAGAAGCGAGAGAGGCGGCAGGAGGGCGTGAATCATAAATGACCGATGCCTAAAGTCGCTGCACAAACGCGCTGCATTCATTCGTTCTCCTTTTGCAATAAAGGAACAATGAGTTAGGCCTGGTTAGCAAAAGAAACTTCCCATACTGCCAGTATTTACAAGTTCAAGCCACCACTTATACTACTTGCACCCCTTCAAATGGTAATTGAAGTGCTTTAGCATAGACTGGGGTAAAAAGGATTTAAAAGTATCATAATACAAACAGCTCTATTAAAGTGGCCGGTATTAGTTATTGGAACAGGTACCGGCTTCTAAATCTCATGTTTGCCAACAGCATACGCGGTCAGGCGATAGGTAAATTGACGACCACATTGTAGCCTCAGACAAAAATTGTTACCAACAGGACACTCACAGCAAGGTCTATCGTTATTCAGCTCATTTTCAGCATATGACTTATTCTTTCAAACCCAAACAAAAAGGCAACACCAAAAAGAAGGACATACAACACCAGGTATTCGCTGGTCGTCACCGACCCAACTACTAATCCGGCGCTTCGTGGCTTGACTCTGGGGGAGCGAACGGGACCCCGTATTTTCCACGAGCTATGGTCGTATGTACTCGTCGACTCACGATGTCCAATCCAAAAAGTCCATGGTGTTGAGGCTGAGGCTGAGGTGGGATTCGCTTATCTGACCCACCTTCTCCTTGTTCCTGACACTTGCCGTAATCATACACGAGAACCACCCAGCCTTGATGAGGTAGCAAGTCAGATCAGACCAGGAAATGTTAATTGCTATCGCCATGGAAGATAAACCCTCCGCCGCGTCCTGACTCATCAACTAATTCAGCACGTAAACTCCCCAACTCCCTACGCATTGACTCTGGGCTAGCATTCTCCACGAAGCATTCAGAATCGAGTAGTTTTATACCCTCTCCTGTGATGAGAAAGTTGTACCTGGTTACATCCCCATGTGCATGTCCTAATTCGTGGAGCTTCTGTAGAGCGGTTTCGCAGATGCCCAGATCCTCGAAGGAGGCAGGGCGTCCCTCTATCTTCTCTGAGAAGACCCATGATTCGCCCATGCTCATGGATAAGCCTGACGCGCCAGTGAAGTTTACGGATCCAAATGGAGACATTGTGAAAGAGTAAAGCTTTTGAACTTCTCCGCTTGTAAGTTCTATTTCAACGCAGCGACAACATGTCTCATATCCCTTTTATCCTCTGTTACTGAAGAAGCCGCGTCTTCGAGCACCCTCTGGTAGCTCAGCTGGCTTGATTTTACCTTCGCAGCTCGATTTCCACAACAGCTGTGCCTGTTCACACCATCGAAAATGTTCCAGAAAGCCATCTCGTGCATATACTTTGTCCCGAGCCTCGGAGGCCCATTTCTCGCCCTTGGCGCCGATGATGCCTTTTTCAAGAGCAAGTTGACATCCGGCGCATGACATTCCGTGTTCGACCTTGCCGCTTACTTTATCATAATAAGGAAGCGCGCATGATCCCATGAAGTTCAATTTTCTATGTCGTTCTGAGCTCGCTGAGTGGACTTGCCTCGTTACTTGGAGTTGCCGTCCGAAAATCAAAGTGACCTGATGAAGAGACACGATCGCAATACGGGATTTGTACACAGATTCCTCCATCGAGTATTTCCCAGGCAAAGTCTTGATTGACCTCAGCTGTCCTAACTCAGCCTTTGTCAAGCGGAATTGCTTTCGGACAGCAGAAAGAGTCTGCACTCGAGTCTCTGGAGCCTCCTTGAGACACTTGAAACAGCATCGTTTCCATGCGAGAAGGGATATGAACCCGCCAAATTCACCACAAAGACTGCAAGACTTGAGACAAAGAGGATCGTAAAAGTCGAGTAGAGAAATGTCGACGGCAAGTCGTGTTCGTAGCAAAGCACAGAGAAGGTTCATTCCATAATAGACGATCACCTGATACTGCTTAAGAGAGTCTACCACCTCTCTGGATCGAAGATTTGTTTGTCGAAACCTGAACAGAGAATGAACATCAAGTCGGAACAATGTGTCACGAAGGAGTTCGAGTGGTAACCGATCGAGGGAGCCGAGTCCGATATTTGAAGTCCGCTGGAAGGGTGCCGCTATTGACTGACGAATATTGGCGTGTTCACCAGGCGAGAACCAGATCACAGAGAGAGGGAAGTCTTTGCGATGGTATGTGACTGTTCGAACAATGGCATCGGTCTGTTCTTCGTTGAAACAGTATTCAGTGGCGGAGCGATATCCGCGAAGCATAATGGTGGCCATTCATAAATTGGTCGATACACTTGGGTGAGAGGCGCGGGCCTCAAGAGACGTTGATGCGTGATGGAACATGACCCGCACTCATTGTCAAAGAATTGCGGGCATCGATTTCTATCCCCTCTCTAGGCGGCGCTGCGTTTCGCTGGTTTCTACACTCCGTTCGCCCCTTAGATACCAGTTTGAAACGGACTCAAGGCCGACTTCAGATACACACATCAAGAGGAGGTTCTTTCGTTTAGAGCTGATTCAGCGCCGTGCCGGAATCTTTGGTGCCTGGTGACGTCAGGAAGCCGGAAGGCAGTGGCACCTGCGGAGGCCCAAATTGCAAGAACGTAGATATGAGTATCGGTGAGATTGTGTGAAATGAGTGGGCGAGATTGACAGCGATCGATGTGCGATTAAGAATGCAACAGCGTGATTGATGTTATGACATAACGAATTAGGGGGAGTCATACCTGCATAGCCGGCTATGCATTTAGTATTACATGCTTTTCGCACAGCTAGCTATATAGATAAGCTATATAAGCTTCTTTAGTTAAATCTATATAACTAAGAGACTATTAGTTAATTTATCTTTCTTATATATTTATATTATTAATAAAGTAATAACTAACTTTTTACTTTATAATTTAACTTTATTTATATAATATCTATTTAAATAAGTAATATTAAATCTTTAATCTCTTTTATTATTATTAATTTAGTAAGATAGTAGCCTAATAATATTCTTTCTCTAAAGGTATTATATTTATTATAAGAAGCCCTTTTTATAGATATTAATAAGTAAATAAAGGCTTAAAGATATACCTTTATAATAAGGCATATAATCTATATAGTAAATAGAAGATTATCTATATACTTTAGCTATAATTATAATAAAAATAAATATATATTAATTTTTAATATTAAGAGAAAAAGGTAATATATAACTTAATATATAAAGTATAAGTTCTTTATAATAAGAAAAAAGAGCCTCTATAAGAGTTAATAAAGTTTTTAATATTACCTTAATTTTTCTTACTGTTATTATAACTATAAGCT
>JAAVUA010000397.1:0-28175 GCA_014898875.1 Fusarium miscanthi
AAGCTAATATATTATTTTTACTGAAATGCTTGGATCTATCTTACTGTGTGGCGGCGAGAAGTCAAAATGGCTGATCAAATCAAATCAATTGCCCCCCCTAGCAAGTCAGGTAACTTGGACCCTGATTGTCTAGCAGAACCTTGGGTTTTAACCCTGGCGATATAGTGAGAGATGAGAAGCTCGTTGGTACGGTTAGAAAGAAGCTTTCGGTATCGTCGTCCTGAGACCGGGGCGAGAGGGCGTCCGGTAGTTCAGCCAAGGCGTCCAATCTGCGACATTCCGGTGCATTGTGTATTTTCTACTTTGCCATGCCGAATCAAATGCTGAACCCCTTTAACATGGAGCGCAGTGTCTAGACCGGTTCAGCTGCAGCTGCTGGTGACTGTATAGGCAATAAGAGCGCTAGGATCTAACTTTTTACATACTATTGGAAGCGGTCAAGAGTCTCAGTGGTGAGATGCATTGGTCAGATCTTTGTTTCTGTGAAAGGGGGCTATTGAACCTGCAGCCACTACTTTCGGTTCTATTCAGGCTATTGATCGCGTGCCGCACCGTTCGCCATAAAAATAAATAAAAAACAGCCCGTGGCGCCTCCGAGGTGTCCCGTTTTGTTTGTTTTGATTCAATCTTGGAAATAGAAGGATCTGGTCTTTCAGTAGTGGGCTTACTCCATCTGCGGCATGAATTACATTCAAACCGATTCAGTACTAATGTATTGTCGCGGCTGAAACTAGCGATTGGGAATCATCGTGGCTTTTTTGCTTATTCCCAGCGTTGTCTCTGTTGGAGGTCATCTAGGGGAGGAAAGAAAACTTAGGACCTCTATCCTAAGTGATAAAAGTATTTAGGCAACTCTAGCCGTAGCTTAGAATGCTCTGTACTAAATTTATTGTACCATCCTCCTCCCAAGTCTCAACTTTTCTTGCTCCCCGAGGGGGTCATCCCTTGCGTGTCAGTTTCGTAACCTGAGTGCAAATCCATGCCAAGCAGCCAAGTTATCAGACATTCCGCGACCGACATGGCCGTGAGACAGTTACTCATAGACTTGCCAACATTCCGTAGGCACAAGTCGAGCATTCCGTGTATCTCGAGTTTTTCGTTCTCACGTGAATGCTTCTTCAAAATCGAAAGCATGGATCTGATCGTACAGAGGCGCTCTGGGCATCGCGATCTAAGCAATCTTAGGTCTTGGCCACCAGTCGGAACAATTTCTGGAAACGTGCCAGTAAAGTTACCCAAACTACTGGTGCAATTTAGCAAGAATAGTGCAATGTGGCGTAAGTAACCTCCGTTAGCCAAGATAGGGAGCTGCTATTAAGCGTTAAGCATAAGGTACCGTCTGTAGTGACATCCATGGAGTGGAGGTGACGATGTTATGGTTGTCGCCAACGCTACTCCTCAGCTGTGGCTGTTTGGGGTCAACGCCGTTCTGCCAACCGTTTGACCAAGTGTGGTTCTGGCATCTGCATTTTATTCGTTGAAAATCGCTTGATTTAATTGCATTTAGTTGACATTCTGTGTTGAGATGTTGATAGGTGGTTCAGTGATGTTCTAAAAGATCGAGGTGATATCTTTGGCCATCTAATTCGTTCTTCAACTTATCCAGGCCTGCAGCACACACCTCTTAGAGCACGTCATTCTCGTGCCTACTGAATTGGGACTCGCCGTCCATTTTCGAGGCGAAGCTTCCAGGAGTATCGCAGATTAGATGCGGCGTAGCTATCGGTTCCATTGGTGGATGGAGTCAGCAGTCAAAAGGTTCTGGCGTCAGCGCATTATCGGAGCGGAGTGGGCGAGGGTCCTTGCACAAGGGGCCAGCAGATGAGTTGACCCATATTCTTCATGGGCTAGAAACGCATTGGCCATGAGGGGATTATTGAGCTTGAAGCGGCTGGAGGGACTGAAATCACTGGATGAGAAAGTTGCATCAGAGTGTTGTGCTGGGAGTCGTGAACTTGTGACTCGGCTATGGAGCTCTCACCGAAGCGATCTCGCATAGATGAATTTTAATCATCCTGTCTTTAGGGCATGTTTGTTTCTCATGCAGAGAGAAACCTGTTGGTGCTTGGCCGTGTGCTCGAGCCGAGCAGTTAAATTACTCCGTGAATCATCGCCAACAACAATGCCGGCAGATCGGAAATGGTGCCATAATGCCCCGTGATCGTTTCAACGGTTCAATTTCCTTTGACTTCACCGTCACAAATGATCATCAAGCAGCACATACCACGTAGTATCGTGGGTTTAGGTATACCACCAGGCTCTTGTTAGTCACTGGAGCCGTTGTGCGCCGAACTCGCCTATTTGATACATACTATCAAGAGGCCCATGCCAAGCCAGCACAGAAATAAGCAGCCCTACGAGAGCCACAGCGGCTACACAGGGCCTGTAGAAGGTTGTTTCTTCAGCAAGCCTAATTGATTGAAAGAAACGGCCTGCAAACTATCTGGTGTGGCAGACCACTCAAATCTTACTGTAAGCCTATTGGAGATTGTTCCCTGATCAACACTTAGCTAGGCAAGCTGCATGGAGATATCAACCAGCATCAAGCTTGATGAAATCTAGAGTAGAGTTTTACATAGGAGCTTATACGGAACTCTAACTCATCCACTGAACCTTTTCGGGGACTCCCCCATTCGGTAAGTAATACAGTATAGCAGGCTGTGGAAACAGATCCTTGTTTATAGCCAATACAATGCGTTTTATGAGGGAGTTGTCAACCTAGCTCAGAGTTTAGATAGGACGTTTCATCTGTAACTCTATACCGGGGCCGAGAGATTCCATAGAATTTCTGGCAGCAGTATTATCCGACAGAACGCCTGTTTCGGATAGGATCTTGTCCTTGCCCTGTTAGATTCAATTGTTTGCCCTATTTGGCTTCCGACGTTGCAAGACGGTTTTGACGCTGACGTAAAATGTCGCACAAGAAAAAGCAGGGAAAAAGCACAGATGCCGTTCCAAGCCTGCCAAGAGCTGGAATGCAAGACAACAGTGAAGAAAGACAGCAAGCGACGACAACTAGAGACAAGAATAGCCATATCATCTCGGGGCACGGCGATCAGGCCCGGAAACCGGCTTAACACCCCTGGAACCCTGGACTTGGAAATCCTAGGTAATCTTGTTAGGAAGAGGGCTCGATGAGTATTGTGCATGGGTCATGAGTCGGCAAAAAAGATCAGTCAGTCAGCAAGAGGAAAGGAGTTGGAAGAGAACCAACAGGCGGCCTAACCCAATGCCATGCAGGGGTCTCCGAATCGCCGACATGTGCGCCCCAGCCTGTAGCCAATCGACAGAACCTCACCCACTCGAGTTTAATTACATCCCATCTTTTCAGACGAATGCTGACAAGGGGATGTTGGCCTACAAGAGCAACTACGCGGGTGTATTTGCTGTACTGCAGCAAATACAGCAATGCTGATCCCAGCGCCTAGGTATTATCTCGGCGTCATGGTCCGATCTGTTCAGACAGTCCACAGCAGGGCCCTCTAAAGATAGGGTCCGCGTACCTCTTAGCGATTGAGACGGGAAGACGGAACGGACAAGACATGGCATGGCCAGAGACATGTTTAGCAGAGATTGCTCCAGATCCAGATTCGCAATCGGTCCCGAGGGGAAATAAACCACGGGGATTCTGTGATGGGTGTTCATGGGACAACTCAATGGCGTGTCATTGTGGCAATCCATTGGAGGACCCCTGACTAATTCTTGTGGTAGATGAACTGCTAACCGGGATCGGTCTGGACTGGATTATCCAGACATCTGTGGGAGGAGGATCCTCGAGATTCACTTCCAAAGGATTGCAGTGCAGTTTCTGCGACTGGTGCGCAGTACCTAAGAAGGGCTGTTCAGGGGTGCATTGACAAACACTGCCAATTAGCGAACCGCATTGTCTGTGAGTCTTAAGATTCAATGCCCTGTCGCGCCAGCTTTGGAGCCTGCCCCTGGACTAGTTCCGCTAGCCGTTGAACACGCGCCTTCACCGACCAACATTGTTTTGTGGGGAGGCCCTCCAAATATTTGCTGCCCTGTGCCCTCTGTGCCCTCCAGGCTCTGAGTTGTCGACGTCGTGCTACGCTGCAAGCGCCGACGCAGGAACAGGCCAGGTGCAGCAAAGTCCTGCAAGGCACGGGCTGGGCTAGAAGGTGTGGTGGATATCTCAGGCACACAGAGGCCATCCCAGTAGAGGGCCAGCATGGTACCTGCACTAGCGTCCACCTCGGTGCTCAATGGTCCCGCAGGGGTTGGTCCAACCTGGGAAACTCTGGATCCTGTCTTGGGGGGTACGTACCGTGAATCCCCACCCCTGTCCTGCTCTGATAGCACTCCCAGTCTCCCTCTGGCATTTATCACAAAACCCCAGCTTGATCCTCTGCTTCTTCTTGTTTTTTTCTCTCTCTCTTCACCACCACCTTCATACCAGTCACTCTTTTCGGCTTTCAGCCTACCACACTCTTTTTTATACTTAATAATTTTAGGTTGCCTCACAGCTTCTTATTATCCAACCCCGTCTCTCTTTTCCTTCGATACAATTACTATATACCGTAATTCCTAAATCCAGCCTTCAAGATGCAGTTCACCATCTCCGCCGCTGCCCTCATGGCCTTCGCCGCCAAGGCCCTCGCCCAGGTCGCTGACTTCGACCCCGTTCTCACTCCCACCAACTGGGAGGAGGTCTCCGCTGGCAAGACCCTCGAGATCACCTGGCAGGCCAAGCCCAAGTACTCCGGCGAGAAGATCTCCATCTCTCTGATCGGCGGTGCTACCCAGAACACCCAGGTCCCCATCAAGACCATCGCCAGTGAGTAGAGACGAAGATTGCAGGATACTGGACCAGATTCACTGACAAACCCCTCAGCTGGCATTGACAACGACGCTGCTTCCTACAGCTGGGCCATTGACTCCACCCTCGGAACCGAGAACGTCTACGGTCTCGTCCTCAAGCTCGAGAGCAACCCTGAGGTTTTCCAGTACTCTTTCCCCTTCAAGATTGAGGGTGCCAAGAAGTCCGAGGACAAGCCCTCTCAGACCAAGAACGACTACGAGGTCCCCTCCTCCGTCGCCCCTAAGCCCACCAAGCCCGCTTACCCCGTCCCCGAGACCACTGTCGTTGCTGTTTCCGAGACCGTCACCGTCCCTTGCAACAACACTGCTGGTTCTCCTACCACCTTCGTCCCCGTTGTCAAGACCCACTACCCTGCTCCTCCTGCTCCCCCTGCCAACAATGGTACTGCTCCCAACCCTCCCGTCTACACCCACCCTGCTCAGCCTCCTGTTGTTCCTACTCAGCCTGCTGGTCAGCCTCCCGTCTACGGACAGCCCACCCCTACTCCCGTCCCTGTCTCTGGTGCTGCCCGCTTCGGCGCTCCCATTGCCGTTGTTGCTGGTCTTGTCATGGCCGCTTTCGCCCTGTAAGCGAGGCCGCGCACCAATTTAATCTTTGGTTCCTGCGTGGCGTCATGACCTCATGACTGCATTTTAGAGGGTTTCTCGTTTCTTCAGGTATGGAGCAGTCTGGGTATATCAGGCCTTTGCGCACATACGTTGCTTCTTTTGTTGGTATCTACGAGTTGGAAGGTTTTCTGGATTGTTAATGTATTGAGGAAAAACTATAAAACCCACTTGGGTTATTTGTCTTGATCAAGTTCCCCTGATGTAGCTGTCATGTGTTCCTTCGCCGCTACGTCTAATAGACATATGACCCAGCTTTGGTTTTCCTAAGAGATTTCTGTCAACTAGTGTTATTGCTACAATACCCATTTCTTTTAACACCGAGACATGCCTGGCATTGAACCGTGAATGAGTGGTTTTGTCGCTAGTTTTTTCGTGTTGACATGAAGATTTTCGTAGGATGAAACTACTAGGATGTGACCTTGCTTGCATTTACATTTAGGGCGGTGCTTGGTTAATCTAACCCGTAGTCTATTGCAGATCAGGTTCTTTGTACAGAGGAAACAATTCGCCTGTTTATCCTCCCCCGTTTTGGACTTGCTTGTCTACATGTCCTTGTCATGCTAGGTTCCCTTCTCATCTTGCAGAAAGTTGGGACGAATTGACCCATCAGTTCCCTAACGTCGTCTCGTCTCAATCATGTGTTATCTACACACCCATCTATTAATGAGGCCCTACGGCTGACAGGAATGTTTAGATATTGCAAAGCCGTCATTGTCCGTTTCAACTGTTACCGGGAGTGGCGGCCTTGGCATGAGCTTGAAGCCTCATCCCACCAGGCTCGGGCTGGAATGCATATTCTGTGAGAGGGTGACTAAAGATAGGCCCATGGTAGTTCTTTTGTTGTTAAGCCTCCCGGTTGATCAAATACTTGGAATGGGACCCTTGCTGCGAATTAGTGCAAGGGATACGTGTTTGTTGCCATATAACTAAAGCTGTGTCGATGTAAAAGGCCGCTTGATAATATTTCCCACTTCCATGCATGACAAAGCATTTCAATCGTATGAGAATCATGGCGATGGAGACCTATTTATAAGAAACACATGCCAAGTCTCTTTGTCAAGTTGATCCCGCAACAGTGACATTTACACACCTGGCGTGTAGTTGATTGCGTACGCAGGTCTCACATTCGTGTCCCGTCTCACAACTTCTCAATGGAGAGACATTAAAAAGCCCGTTTTCCACCCTGTGCAACTGTAGCGCGCCTCTTGTCTTTCTGTCAAACGGGCGCGGCGTTTGTGGCTTCTGATCGACAGGACCATCAAATGTTTCATTGCGCGCGTCATTTGGTCTTGGTTAAAGGGAAGGGCAGCTGATCAGCGGCTGTCAAATGAGGGTCACAGGTGATACACAGACCATCATCATGATCATAATGAATGTCGCTGTACAACTTGATGAGAATAAAGGGAGGTTGAGCTCATTATTATGTGCCACTTCGCTATAAGCACGATAAAAAATCACGCCGAAAACACACTGCTTCGGGAAAAAACTTGTTTAATCGTAATCCAATAATATTCATCAAATAAATCTCGCGTCGAGCCTGATGAGGCGGGATATCCTAGCTGTTCCATACCAATTCCTTCTATCCCAACGATAGTTTAACCTTTCCCAAATCGTGACCAATTCCAGTGCGCGCCGGCCCACCCTTTAAACCAATAACAAGTTCATAAAACACTCGCCTATTCCATTTGTATTTTTCCCTTTTCCAATACTGAAACTCTGCACTTAGTGGCCACCAATCTGGCCCTTGGGCAGAGGAGGAATCCAGCAAACCGCCAAGTTCAACGCAATGGTGATAATGCCAATGACCCAGAGACCCATGGCATAGTCATTACCGCCATGCATGAAGCGGAAGACAACAGCAAACATGACACCACCAATGTTACCACCACCACCGGTGAGGCCTGACAGAATACCGTTGGCAGAGGGGTGGACATGAGGTACAAGAGCAAAGTTGGCACCGTTGCCAGCCTCGATGAAGATGGCCATGACCACGACAAGGCCAACCAAAGTACCAATACTACCACCATTGGCTTCTGAGGGGTTGACCTTTCCGATGACAACGAGAAGTGCTCCAGTCAGCACACCGCAAGCGACGATCCAGGCCTTCTTGAGCCAGAGGTTGCGTCCGCACTTGTTGTAGATGATGTCGGCAATAACTCCACCAAGAGGTCGGTTGAGGAAGTTAAGGAAACCGAAGATAGCGGCGTAGTTGCTGGCCTTGGTCTGGTCGAGGTGGGGGAAGTTCTTCTTGAAGTAGGAGCTCAGAATAGCGTTGATAGCAAGCTCGCCACCAAAGGAGCATGCGTAGGTCGCCACGTGGAACATGGTCTGAGGAGAGTAGCATACGTGGAGGGCATCACGAAGAGTTGGCTTGACAATGACCTCGCCTCGAGCGAACTCAATGGCCTCGTTGCGCGAGATAGGGTGCTCGTGGTCGCCAACCTTGACGTCCTTCTCCTCACCAGGGTTCTTCTCCTCATCTGAACCGCAGCGGTCAGGTGTACCAACGACGGTAACGTCACCAGAGCCAGACATTCCATGAGCCTCCATGTTCTCTTGGACGAGAATAGCCTGATCCTCCCACGATCCCATAGGGCTGTCAGGGCAAAGGAACAGCATTCCGAGACCGCAGATAATCAGGCAGATTAAGGGGACGATGAAGGTAACCCTCCATGCCTTGGAAGGGGACATACCCTGATGAGCAACTAGTGAGTCGAAGACGGCAGGCATGATGAAGTAGGTGCTATTCATAAAGTTAGACTCTTTCTTTAACAATCCCTACATGTGAAAAGGCTTTGAGCCTCATAAGAGGATGTTCACTTACATTCCACCACCTGCATTACCCCAGCCACCAGCAAGGGCATTGGCAGTGCCGACAACATTCTTATCGAAGAAACCAGTGCACCAAACCTGGCAAGGGACGAAAGTTGCACCGAGAATACCAATGAAGAATCGAGAGATGTACAGGCCAGTAGCGCTGTTGACAAGTGGTGCGAGGCCAATGGGGAAGCAGCCGAGGAGAATCAAGTAGGCAAATACACGTCGGGGTCCATAGAGATCACAAAGAGGGCCGGTCAAGAACCGAAGGAAGAAAGTAGCAGATAGAGAAACGATGTTGGAGTTTGCGATTTGAGCCGGCGTAAGATGAAGGTCCTCTTTGATAGTGACAGTCAATAGGGGTGGGAAGGTGTACCTGAAATCTCAGTCAGATTACTACATCACCAACATTTGGATTTTGAGACTCACCATGCCCAGAAAGCAAGCATGAAACCGAGCCATGAGAAAGAGAATACTCGGCCGTATATGTCGATAGGGTTAAGCATAGGCACACTTCGTGCTTTTCGGCTGATGGGGTTGACCTCAGGGGCCTTCCACAGGTGGGCGATTTGAAAACCCATCTTGAATAAGCTAATCGATGAGACTGGGAAATATCAAGACAACTAACTTGACTCTTTCGAAAACGAATGAAATAATTCGTGAGAGCTAAGAGGTTTCCGTTTGTCTATGAGTTGCTTGTCGATGTTGAGCTTGGAGAATATCTTTGTTTGAAAGGATAATGCTTAGAATATATATAGAATGAGAATATCGTATAGTTACTCCACGACCCCGGATTGATGAGAATATCGAAAACTGTATCTCCGGATTTCCTATATTATTTTTTCTGAGAATTCCAGTCGATAAGAGGTCTCTGGCTGTGCTGTGCTGCCTCGACGAGACTGGTGAGTGAACAAGCCAGTGATAATCCGGAGGCCCGGAGATGCTCCAACCAGATTTCTGCAAACGATTGCTCGTTAATCCGATAAGAACTGGGCTGATGACGGGGGCTAAGAGCGGCCCGTTGAAATGCAGTGTTACAGAGTCTCAGTGGCCGATAAGTTGATAACGTGGTAGCCTCCCAACGGTAACGATCGTTCTTGGCGGAACACTTGCTCTGCAATTATATATTCGGAGGTTTTTTTGTGAAGTATCCGAGAAATATTTGCGCGTTTTAGGTAAACATGCCATGAGCCCCTGACAGCTCCTGGGCAGATAACCTTAAGTGTCGAGGCGTAATCAGTCAAGCGAGCGACAAAGGGCAACCTATTTTCGGAACTGAAATAACGGGCAGAGATAACGATTCGGACGAATGGTAGGTACTTGTATGTGCTTTTTTTCTTGGGGTTCCATGTCATGTCTCAAAGAATGCAAGTCGGAAGACAAGACGCGTCCTGGCGTAGGCATGGCATGGCATGGCGAGATAAGGCCTGCAGCATCATCATCGGGCGTTCAAACTGGAGGCCATGTGCCGAAGCTATTGCGACCGTACTAGCCTGGGCAGCTCCTAGCTAAAAGCCAAGCTGTTCACCTACGATAAGCTGATCGTCCGTGGTCAAATATCCAACATACCATTGGTCAGGGGTGCGAGGTGTGCTAGGTGTGACGGGCTGTAGCAGGGCGATCAGACAAGAGCCGCGATAAGGGACAAGGCTACTGCGATCCCCGAGCCGCTGTAGGGTGGCTTTTGTCCAGGGGCATTGACTACCACCCAGTCGATTGAGAGATAAGGCCGTGGTGGTGTTTGGAGCGTTGAAATGTGAATCTCCGCGGAGCGCAGAGGTGGCGGGGTAGTGCCATATATATACTACCTACCTAAGCATAGATTGTAGTCTTAGCGATCGAGAACAGGCTTTTGGAACCAACGCAGATAAGGAAGTGGTTCGAACTCGGAAACGACCTGATTCCTGGGCCAAAGCTCAAAGAATTGTACCAGATACGGCAAGGCGCTAGGAAATTATCACTTCTTTTTTTTCTTTTCGCGGGCGTTCTGATGCGGTGGTGTCGTGACAAGATTTGGGGGCTCCGGATCGTTGGTACTGGGCAGTACAACACCAGGGACTGTTCGCGAGAAATGACCTTTTGAAGTCTTTTGAATGGCCCAGACGTTTTGATCTCTCTGAATTTTCATACTGTAGATGGGCTGTTCCCTGGCCCCGTTGTTGATAACAGGGTATAATAACTGGCGATTAATACCGTGCTTCTCAGTGATCACAAGAACCTTGAAAAGGTACATAAGCACTTGTTTCTGCGCCCGTTCATCAGGTTCTCTGAATCTCCGTGGAATGCTCAGCCCAGTACAAAATGACCTCAATTTTCCCAAATCCTGAGTAACTCAGCGACTATCGAAAGCCATGAAGCCATGCAGCCACCAGGCGTCTCTGCGCGACCACTAAAAGCGCTGGAAAGCGACATTGGGTTCAGACTTCAGAGATCTGAGCCTTGGGACCTTCTGTGCCGTCCGCTTGAACGTCCAACAACCAACACATTTCTTAGCGGATTTCCGTTGCCGATTCTTGCTCTTCTCTTTTCTGGAAGCAATGGATATTAAGCTGTCACTGTTAGCACGACGATAATTGGTTCCCATTGTGAAATGTCGATGTTGTAAGTGGAACTACCTGAGCGTTTAAACAAGCGCCGAAATCGGAAGAGGCAGAGGCTAGAATCTTCAACTCGAATATGAAAAATTACTTATTATCCGCGGCACACTTCCAATGGATTCAATGTAGCAGGTTTATCTCTGTCCCTCGACTAAGGCTCAGTAGTCTTTTGATCAGTTTTGATTCTCGGAGTATGACGATAACCTCGAAAATCTTGAATCTCTAGCACTCCTCTGCAATTCTCACTGCTGGAGCAGTATCCCGCTAAGCCTTGTACAGTAAGAGGGGCACTGTAAATTCTCGACTCTGACTGGATGGCAGAAGGGTCTGAGTTTTTTTGCGCAAACGTTTTTCCTTCAGGATGCCCCTCCATGGTCACTCGGAGTTTTGTTTTCTTTGGTGGGGGGACTGTTGCTTGTGGTCATTTGTTCTTCTTTCTCCTCAAACCTCCAACTTCTGGTCAAAGTTGAATCAACCCATCTTCCTTAAGGTATGTGGCCTTTCTGGGATGTCTTGGGCACTTCATCACGTGCCAAAGGTTCCTGTGACGGCATCATGCTTCTTCCCCTCTCACCCCAAAAAATGCTGGTAGTACGGCTCATAGCCAGATTAGTGTGGGGATCTTCTCGGTGTGTTTGTTCACCTTGGACAGACTTCACATGAGAGGAGAACTGAAGAGAAGATACAAGATTGAGAAGCAATACATGTGACTGACTATGAGATCTCAGATAATAACCTGCTTACGCAGCCTGAGAACCTTTGCAATGGCTACCTCAACTGTCCCCAAGACCTGCAAGGTCATCACTGCTGAGACTATCGCCAAGGGTTACCTTGGTGAGGTCAAGGACACACTGGCCAAAATCCAAGGCGAGAACCCTTGCACTCCCACACTGGCTGCTTTCCTCGCCAACGGTGACCCCGCTGCCGTAAAGTACGCTGAGTGGTCCAAGAAGACTTGTGAAGAGAAGTGAGATATTCCTCTGCGTGGCTTGAATATCGCCCAGTCTATCGGGTGATGCTTGCCCCTCGACCTGGCGCTAATGTAAAACATAGCGGATTCAACTTTGACCTCCGAACTGTGGACAAGGAGCTTCTCGAGGAGGAGATCATGAAGGCCAATGAAGACGACAACGTCGACGGCATGATTGTCTACTACCCTATCTTCCCCAATAACCCTTCTCACGACAAGTACATCCAGGAGTCTGTTGACCTTGGGAAGGACGTCGAGGGTCTCAGACACAAGCACATCCACAACATGTACCACAACATTCGCTTCATTGACCCTCCTGAGAACCGCAAGAAGTCCATTCTTCCCTGCACTCCTCTCGCTGTTGTCAAGATCCTTGAGTACTTGCAGATCTACAACCCCATCCTGGCTTCCGGGAACCGACTTTTCGGGAAGACTATCACTGTCATAAACAGATCCGAGGTCAACGGCCGACCTCTTGCTGCCCTCCTCGCCAACGATGGCGCCACCGTTTACTCCGTCGACGTCACTGGTGTCCAGATCTTCACCCGAGGAGAGGGCATCAAGAAGGCCCGCCACCAGGTCGAGGACAAGGACGGTTGGAAGCTCGAGGACTGCCTTCCTCTCAGTGACGTTGTCATCGGAGGAGTTCCCGTCGAGTCTTTCAAGGTACCCACCGAGCTCATCCGCGACGGTGCTGTCTGCATCAACTTTTCCTCGTACAGAAACTTTGATGGTCCCGCCATTAAGGAGAAGGCCTCCATCTACGTGCCATCCGTCGGCAAGGTCACCATTGCTATCCTATTGAGAAACTTGGTTGTAAGTACCCTCCACCACATGTCAAAGTTTGTGGTACTGACCAGTCAGCGCCTCATTGCCAACCGACCCTCCAAGGATGAGTCGCAGAAGAGCGTCGAGGCCCGAGCTGAGGCTTTCGCTGACGATTAAATGCCTTCAATGGCAAGAGAAAAAGACGTTTTAAAAGAAGGTTATGATTGCTTTGAACTAGACTATGGAAAACGAAACAAGTCGGGGCTGATCGTCCAGTAAAAGGAAATGCATTTTTATAGGAGTTGTCATAGATGGGATATATCAAAAAGCTGGGATGACGGCATGATTGGAAAGACATGTTCAACATAGTCCCTTGCGTGAATGTCGTGAGTATGTGTGGCGTTGTGTCACGAACCAATAAAACATTGAAACGCGAGCAGCTGGTGGTTTTGCAGTTCATCATATGATCTATTTTTAGTATTCCTGTGTTATTATCTGGGCAATGTCAGTGTCGCTCATCTGCATATGCTTTCGGGGGCGTCAATTATTGAAGAGGTGCGCCATGCTCTTTGGTGTTGATATCGAGGGATAGTTGGTCCATCCTTTCGTAACCCTTAGAGTGTACGACGTTACCGCATCTACACAGATTCCCTCTTGAGACTCCGCTCGGGAGGGAAACCTCGCTCTAAAACACTACTTCTTATTGACTTGTTTACTATTAACAAGAGTACTTTGGTGTTTTGTTGACCTGCTGTCATGAATGAAACAGGTGGCTTTTTATCCTGGGGTAGCAAAGTTTAATTAAGATGCTCGCTGCATGTTCTGGAAACTTGCCTAATTAGGCATATCACAGCTGAAGCGGTGGGTTGAGCTGGCGCCCCCCTATCTTCAGTGAGTCCTTGCGTCTTCCAGGTTTCTTGATCCTTAATCCCGGTCTATAGCGAGAATGGAAATTACTTGGTGCAACATATTGATCAACTTGGTTTATTCATAGTACCGGAGTATACAACCTAATTAGAGGATAGGCCACATATCGTCATGTACTATTGCAGGTATTCTCGTATCCCTTTCTTTTCAGGAGGACAGCGTGCAGAGGTAGTTGTATCTTGCGTGTGGTATTCAGACTTTCACTGCAGATCTCTGTACTACGCGAAACCTTCGAACCTTTTATTATTCATTGTTGGTCTTTTCTCTACACGCGGCGTCACGAACCATTGTTTCAATCTTTGGTTTACTGCATTTTGGCTAACCACCAATCAAAGTCTCAGGATGGGACTAGAGCAAAACTAAACGCCCCAAACAAGCAGCAAAACAAGGCGGGATCCCCCATATTTCCCGTTTTGCTCAACGGCCTAGTGGTCATTTTTTCGGGTCAGTCCCTTGATTTAGCACCAGTTCACTGCATCTAAAACTGGGCGCCGACGCCAAAGATTGAAGAGTGCATTCCAAGGTTTTCGTTCGGCATCGTTGACGTGATAAACTGCGCAATTGAGTTTCTGTTGATTACCTAGAGTCAACAGCCTCTTAATAAACTCCTCGTGAACAAGCATCATCGTGCTTGGTCTTTATAATTCCGTTGCTGTTCATTATAAGCATCCACCCATTGTTAAGTTGTGGAGTTCATAGAGGTCTTGAGAGGAGCGGGCATCTGCAGGCTCAATTAAAAGGGTACGTACCTCATTCGATTGCGGTTCGTTCAATTAATGGACGGAACCCCAACATCCATCACCACCTATCAGTCTCTCTTTCCGTCCATCCATTGCTTTTTCCCACATCCCAACTTTTGGATGCTCTCCTCACTCATTTCTCATGCCTAATTAGGTTTCTGGCTGACTGCGCCGTTTGCGAATAGAACCTTGTTCTTCGCTCTGCTCGGCTCTACCTACTAAATCAACGACACGCTCATTCATTCGCTCCTTACTCGCTCGACTACGTCTTTTCTTTGTCTGATCGGCATCTCTACCTAATTTTTTGCGCCACGCTACTCTTCTTTTCGACTGGCAAACTCTCAACCCTCGAGACGTTATCTCTAATTCTACCGAATCACTGGCTGCGCACACTCACATAAACAAGAAACACAACAAAGCCTCCTACAAGCCCACTCGCGTGCGCAACCGAGCTGAGACCGATACGTAAGGGCCTGTCCAAGTACCGTGTCCTAGAAATCAGCCGGTAGCTTCTTACGCACGCTGCGAGACGAGACATAATACTGCCGACTGAACACTCTAACTACATACCAAGTAACTCGACTGCCTCGCCTCTGGTATCAGCCAACCCTGGTATAGAAATCATGGCAGCGCAGACCTTTCCCAACTATAGTCGCGACGTCCGCCATGGCAAGTCTGGTTCAGGTTCTTCATTGAACTACGGGCCAGTCCCTGGCTCACCGACACTCACGAATCCCGACATGATCTTGCCCGACTACGATTGCGATGTTTCCCTTGATGAGCGTTCACAGTCACCCATAAGGATGTGGAATAATGTTCAGACCAGTGACATGCGCTTCCACCTCCCTTCTGCGCAAAACCAATTTATCGCTGGACCAATTGCCCCCTCGACGCCCATCATATATGGGAATGGAACTATGCTATCAGACATTGGCGAGGTGACAGAAGTGGAAAGCGTGGCAGGAAAAGGAGGACGCCGCGGTTCGGCGCATCTGTCCGTTTGCAGCAATGATGATCACGTATTGGGCTCATCCCCAACAATGGGGGTAGCCCGCATCAAGTCGCGATCGCAAATTCTGCAGCGGGAGAGGAAATCTTCGATCGACTCCAACAGTACAATTACTTCGCAGGGCCGCGCTGCGCCTTTCGGGGATTTTGACGATTCTGTCAGCGTCGACGACGTCAACTTCCAGGGCGACGATGAGGAGAGCATGGCATCTTCATATGTTGAGGGTACAGCTGTACGAGAACCCAAGATTCCGCGCATAGCTCGTGCTCAGGAGGCAACCGAGCAGCGCTATTCGACCAGTTCTCTTAGTGATAGGGCAGAACAGATTTTGGCAAATGCGAAGCAAAGATTAACGGTGGGCTTCACGTTGTCTAACTAAATAATAAGTGCGCAATGCTAACAAAGCTGCAGACGATGGAGGGCAACCTGTCAAGGGCAAGAAGCTCTTTATTCACTCCGATGTCCGATGGTTCAACCCCTTCTCCGCCAATTGTTCGACCTGCGACGTCCTTGAGAGAGTCTACCATCCCTCTGAGTTCGAGTCAAGGGCACTCTAGAAATCTTAGCGAAACTAGTTCACAAAATGGTCTTGCCAGCCCAGGCTTTCCGCAACGCTCTGCTAGCGCCTTGGGTGCTGCTGGAGGTTATCGTCAGCCATTGACTTCTTCTAGAAGTGCCGATGCTCTCGGGATTGGATACGGCGCCACCTCTCACAGGAGTCCCACGACTCTTGATCCCATGCTGGAAACTTTGAGTGAAGATGAAGGTGGTGCAAATGGAGACAGCCGACGCAGCTCTCATCTCTATAACCAGTTGAGCCCCACGTTCGGCTCCATGACGGATACAGATATGCCTCGGTCCGCATCTGTAGCTCAGGTTCGCGACTTGAAGCATCAGATGAAGGATCTGAGAGGAAAGATTTCCAGCCTCAAAGAGCAGGCACGGGCTGACAGCTTGAAACGCCGTAGTCTGCAGAGCCTCAGGACACCCAGCCCGTTTACTCACGCGAGATGGGATCAAGGACTTCCAGAGTCTCGATCATCGCAAGAGACTACTCCGGAAACTCCCGCCTGGCAAGCGCCCTGGAACCAGGGGTCGCCTAAGGAGGACTCGAAGGAACCCTCTGAAGAATCAGCGAAAACGCTAGACGCTGGAGCTGAACATGGCGCTCGCACTTCTGACGCGCCGGACGTAGTTGTGGCTCAGGAGCAGAGCGGTTCACCTCAATTGAAGGCGGAACCCGATCTTGGAGACATCCAAGTGCAAACGCAAGTGCAAGAAAATGACGACATGAATGATGACGGCGAAACGTGGGAAGGGGATCTGGAACAAGAGGAGGAGGATGTTAAGCAGGAGGAAACTGGTTACGGACTACAGAGTGGAGAGTACGACGACGATGTCGAGGATGATGACGACGACGAGTTTGTGGATTTTGAGAGCGAGAGTGGCGAGTCATCATACCATGATGCCTTCCAAACCCCCGTGTCTCACGAGGATCGTGAGGATGCCTTCGATTACGAGCACTTTTTTCTTCACTCGGCAATGGGAACTATGAGCCAGCATCGACGAGAGAGCTGGAGCAGTGCGAGCTCTGGTGATTCTGTCGAGACTACTCGCGGCCCTATCGTCGCCCCCGCTTCTGCACCTGATTCTGATTCTGATCACGAAAGGAGACCGAGCGTTGATACTATATCGTCCTTTAACAGTTTTGCCACAGCCAACGAAGGTCGTTCGAGCCGCAACTCGGAATTTGAGGATGCCACAGAGACCATCGTCACCATGCCAGGAGATTCGGACGCGCCCCTGAGCTCGAAACGGGCAACATTTGGTAACTTCAAGTTCCCTCGATCGGGAGCTCCTTCGAGAAATAGCTCTGTCGATTGTCACCAAAGCCATCCCCGGCGCAACACCGTGGTTCGTCGACCTAGCAGCAGCGCAGCTACCTACGCACGCCATCGGCCTTCGATGTCATCTTTCGGGTCGGCAGGAACAAACCGAAGCTTCCCTCTCGTGGACAAGTCTAAGGGAACCAACGGGATCTTGACACCTACAGGTACCCCCGGGGGATCACCCGACTCGGAGCTCAGGCAGATATCCGAAAGTATCCTTAATGAAGCAGCCGGGCTCGGTGGCATTGAATGTGGACGGAAGAACGGCAATACTTCCGCTGTACAAGGGCTTGACAAAGAAAGCCAGATCTTGGTTGAGAGACTTGTGGCCAGTCTCGGGAAGTGTGTCCTAGGGTTGACGGAGGCATCGAGAGCTGGTACAGAGGCACGCATGTACCGCAGGAGAATTGATGCTGCGCGACGCATTCTTGAGGGGCTTGAAGAGTGAGTATATTTACCCGAATACTTTCACCAGGCCAAGGATTTCGAAGAGGCGGTATCTTTCTTGCATGGCGCTATACACGGAGGTGGATAGGGATATTATCACACATGATGATGCTCTGGTTTTGAGCAGATGGAGTTGAGACCTGTCTTGGATGAGACCAGGTTATTTTCGATACCCTTCAAGTCTAGCGATTTTCTTCCTTGTTTATTCTCAAACTCATGACCTTTACAGGACTTTTTTATATCTTGAATCACGACATATTTCACTCATCATTTCATGGTACTCAGACTGTTCATGGCATGCCTGGGTAGCTGTTTGCGCATGTTGGTCCGTGCTGTAATCTTGGCCCTTTAGACTAGACCCTTAGTTAAGATTGCACCATTTTGCATGTGATTAAACTCATACGTTTCAGAAAATGGCAGGCAAGGCAGTGAATGTGATCGAGTAGGCCACAGACAGTTAATAGATCTCCGTTTCATTCGCTTAAACCATAATATTGTATCATAGAACCCGTCGTTGTACCGGTGCCTTACAAACGTCTTTTATTAACATTCATGCTGATACATTTTGAAGTCATACCTCAAGAGCACACCTATCCTACTCAACATAAGATGAAATCGAGTCATACTGTGAAGAGTAGGCTAATTAATATTCATAATACAATGATATTTCTATCAGAATTTAAGTAAACTTCAGGCCACTTCACATCTTAAGCAACGTTCCAGCAAAGGGGCAGTGTACCTAGTTAATGCTTACCTGAGCTAGGTACCTATCTTAGACCGCAACTTTCCCTTCACAACTACCCTGAACGCTCGCACAGAAAAGCCACGAAACAACTTTTCCCCCACCAGCATCAACAAACTCAACCTCAAACCTTACACCGACAGGATTCCCATCACAAATTATCGCCGAAATGCCCTCCGTGGAACCTCCAACGCTTGCAACGCACGTCCTTACAGCGCTGCTCCCTCCAGAGCTCGCCGATTCTATCCAAAAACACATCCTGCACCCTCGCTCGCCCGTCCAAATCATGGCGCGCAACGTCCTCGACCAAGCGCAGAATCTTCTCGACACGGCTACACCTCTTCTCGAACCGCTATTTGACCGCGTCATGATCCTACTGGCAGAAAACCAAGGCCTCGTCGGCGTGATTGCATCGCTGGTTGTACTCGCTACTGTCGTGATAATTCTCAATTGGATTCGTCGTCTGCTCATGTGGTGGACGCGCATGGCTATGCGCATCGCGACTTGGGCTTTTCTACTTGCTCTCGCAGCGTGGATATGGGAGCGTGGTGTCTTTGAGAGTGCAAGGGATATGGCTGTCATGGGCGGTAAGATCGTGGGATACCTGGCCGTTATCAAGGATGTTTGGCTACAGGAGTATGATCGCTACGAGGCGCAACAGGGCATGGCCGGGACCAGAGGCACGGCTTCTGGACGACGATCGAGATGAGCGACGTTCAGACAAAAAAATCTATGCGGACGGCGAATATACAGCAGTGGCTGTTATGCAAGCGACCCAAAACTTTTTGAATACCCTCTGAAGACGGAACATCAAGGAAAGCACCAAAAACAGAGCATGGATACATCATGACCATACAACATAACACACCCATCAGCATCGTTCTTATGATTATCACGAAAGAGGTGGAAGGGGGCAGGTTAGGAAAAAGAGCGGGACCGTGAAACATCACGTCCAAGCTCAATTCAATCTCAGACCATGAGAAGCAATCAGTAACGCCGGCGCTATGCAATACTACTATCAAGATACCACAGATTTCCCTTTTCTCAGGTTATCCCTTTGCCATTATATCCACACTAATCGTCATGATCCTCATATTCCTCATCGTGGGGCTCTTTGGGATCCTGAGCTTCGTGGAACTGTATGCAGTCGTCAATGTAGCTCAGGATAGCACCAACGCTGTCCTCGTTGGTCACGTCTAGCCTGAGATAGTTGATCATGCTGAAGCTCTCGATCAAGCCAGCCACAGCTCGGTTCAGTCGTCGGAAACTAGCACCCTTCATCACCTGTTCCTTCTCGTCAGGTGCCTTTGACTCATCGTCTTCGACTTCAGGACCCTCTGTAACACGACGCGCACGCTCGATGGGGTCATCGTCGAGCAGACCCACGTCAGGTGTGAGGAAGCGCTTGAGATCCTTCTTCTTCACTTGACCCTTAACGAGATCCATCTTGGACAGGATGTTGATATGTGGCACCTCAAGCATGAGCATGGCACTCATGGCACTAAGGGTACCGGAGAAAAACTTTGCTCGATCGACGACGAATGTGGCTTCGAGGAGATAGACAGCGGCCATGCGGATGTCAAGAGAGCCCGGCTGGGACAGAAATTTGACCAGAGCCGGTAGAATAGGGACATGCGTATATAACTCGATCTGACCGGGCATGTCGAAGATAATGAGATATTCCTCGGTCAGACTGTCGAGAGCTTCGGTCAACCAGTCGAGGTTCTCCATGAGGAACTCAAAGCAATAGATCAAGCCACCGTTAGGTCCGAGGCCAACTTCCTCCATAGCATCTTTGAGAGAAATGAGTTCCTTGATGTCAAGATCTGGTTCATGCTCAAATGATTCGGCGGCAGGGTCAAGGTTGATGTAGAAGGCAGAACGGCGATTAAGATTAAGATGAGTGATGAGGGCGGCGCAGAAAGTTGACTAGACGCGACAGAATGCAAAGTTAGTTGGGGCGCATTGATGAATGTTGGGGACAAAAAGACCAGCACGCGATCGGGGACAACATGATGAGAACGATGATGCAACAAGAGGCGGTATCCCAGAACAGAGGCAAAAGCAAATGACAATCCCACGTACCTTGCCCGCGCCCGCAGGGCCCATGACCATGGCGCCGAACTTGCTCATGTTCAAGATACTAAAATATTGTACGTTGTTTGTATTGTTTGTCAAGAACAAGGGCCAAGATCCGATTTGATAGCTCCAGGGTTGAGGCTAGGTAGCTACAGAATCTAAGCAACCCCGCTTGCTTGAGAATAGAGGGGGGCCGATCTAGCAGAAGAGTATAACAGAAAATGATAGCTCTACACCGTATAGCTAGGGCTCAACGTCGGTTATATCTCGTTGTTTGGTTATCGATGAGGATTACACTTCTCGATGTGGTGATGGTGACGAGCTTGTGAGAGGTAGTGAATTTTTGATATGTTCTGGAAGGGAACCTGAATGGTGGGGAAAGTTCGGATTTTTTCACACCTGCTTTCCTCGCCGTTTTTGCCCCTCCTGCTCCGGCGCCATAAAAAAAAAAGTCGTTCCTCAGCCTCTTTTTCTCCTTTGGCCTCTCGCGTGAAGCTATCTGCCCCGCCATTACTGTACATGTACTAGGTTATCATGCCTAGACTCGGGGCCATCATGATAACTTTTTTACGTTAGTAGAGACACCTTTCCATTGACATCCACTCGACTATCTTCTCCGGATGCTGGTGCACGTGTATGAAAATCAGTCAGGGAATTGGTCAAGGATTATTCTTGGAAGGACTGCGGCTGATAGGTTCGGCAACTCATGGCCCATTGTTCCTACAACCGGATATCCTAACTTAGATGAGGGGATTGACGGGAAGCGGGGAGACGAGTACGAGTGAGGACGGATTGCAACTGCATTGATGAGCTCGGGTTAGCGAGAGGGTGCAAGAAAAGCGAGATTAACATGTAGAGTTAAGGCCTCAACAACTCAACCTGTGAGAAACCCTATGCTCAGACTTAGGACCACCTTAAGTAATTGAAGCCTAGGAATACATTCAATTATTCGTAAGAAATAGGGCACCTATTCCGCAATACCAACACTTGAGAAGGACATGCTTTCTTCCATTGTATTCCGAACACTGGCAGGCACTGTCTACAACTGACGGCAGGTGCGATGGCGCAATACTGCCACAAATTTCGGCTTCCGAAGAACGTGCCGTTTCTCTCTTTCCAAGTGTCATTTACCCCTCCATCGCCAAGGGTAGCGGCCACCGAAAGCCTACCCTCCGCGATAAGGGGTGTACCTGTGCTTCATGCTATTTCCACGTACTAGGATAGGTACCCTCTTATGACTTCGGACCCTGTAGGTTTGGACAATCGCGACCGAGGGCCGTTCAACAGAAAAAAAACGAGCAGGCACAATTTTTTTTTGTCGATCCCCACCTTTTCATTGGGAAGTCATTGTACTGTAACATTGGGCAATATTCGACATGTACATTGAGATTATAGTCATATGGGCGTAAACTGAGTCATTGCACAAGTCGCGAGTAACCTCATCCTGGCAATTATCTACAAAATCTGGAAGAAAGGAGGAAAGAAAAAACTTCCCGAGCTACATAATCAATCTCTCCGACCTTTTGGTAAGGAAAATTCCCACCCCCCACTTCGCTCATAATAAAGCCTGCAACAACGTATTCGCACATCCCCTCCTTCCCGCCTTTTTCTTCAAGGTACTACTACCTCCCGCTCCCGCTTCGAATCTTTTTCTGCTTTTCCCTTCTTCATCCTCTTCCTATTTCCTCCCTTCTCTAGCGCCTTCTTTCTTTGGTATGTCCTTGTTCCAATTGCTGTCCATTGTCGGTTCATTCTAACATTCAGTCTTGTCAGTGACCTCATCTCCATCGTCACCAACTAAACAGACTTGCCCGCGTCTGTCCAGCTTTAAGCGTTATCTCTTTCTCTCACATCCTTCTCCTTCTTCACCTAAATCCTCACAATGTCTGCTACCAACGGCACCAACGGCGTTCACGCCGAGCTCTCCTCATGGAAGCACTATAACGAGGGTTCTTTCCTCTTCACCGTAGGTTCCCCCCGGCTGCGCAACTCACAGCTGAGCGATCCCTTATCGGATTTATCAATGTGACATTGTACCGAGGTCTTATTATCCCGCAGTCCAGTCACTGACAACCAACCAGTCCGAGTCCGTCGGTGAGGGCCACCCCGACAAGATCGCTGATCAGGTTTCCGACGCTATCCTCGATGCCTGCCTCAGGGAGGATCCCCTTTCCAAGGTTGCTTGCGAGACTGCCACCAAGACTGGTATGATCATGGTCTTCGGTGAGATCACCACCCAGGCCAAGCTCGACTACCAGAAGGTCGTCCGTGATGCCATCAAGGACATCGGCTATGATGACTCCGCCAAGGGTTTTGACTACAAGACCTGCAACTTGCTCGTCGCCATTGAGCAGCAGTCTCCCGATATCGCTCAGGGTCTTCACTACGAGAAGGCTCTCGAGCAGCTCGGTGCTGGTGACCAGGGTATCATGTTCGGTTATGCCACTGACGAGACACCTGAGCTCTTCCCTCTCACTCTCCTCTTCGCCCACAAGCTGAACGCTGCCATGTCCGCTGCTCGCCGCGACGGCTCTCTGCCCTGGCTCCGACCCGACACCAAGACTCAGGTCACAATTGAGTACAAGCACGACAACGGTGCCGTTGTCCCTCAACGCGTCCACACCGTTGTTGTCTCTGCTCAGCATTCTCCTGATATCTCTACTGAGGAGCTCCGCAAGGAGATCAAGGAGAAGATCATCAAGAAGGTCATCCCCGCTAAGTACCTCAGCGACGAGACCATCTACCACGTAAGTTTGCCAAAATACAGCAAGGAACAAGCAAAAGTGCTAACTTCTCCTTTCAGATCCAACCCTCTGGTCTCTTCATCATTGGTGGTCCCCAGGGTGACGCTGGTCTGACCGGTCGAAAGATCATCGTCGACACCTACGGTGGCTGGGGTGCCCACGGTGGTGGTGCTTTCTCCGGTAAGGATTTCTCCAAGGTCGATCGATCTGCTGCCTATGTCGGCCGATGGATTGCCAAGTCCCTCGTCAACGCCAAGCTCTGCCGACGTGCCCTTGTCCAGCTCTCCTACGCCATTGGTGTCGCTGAGCCTCTCTCCATCTACGTCGACTCCTACGGTACCTCCGAGAAGACCTCTGAGGAGCTTGTCCAGATTATCCGAAACAACTTCGACCTCCGACCTGGTGTCATTGTCCGTGAGCTCAACCTGGACCACCCTATCTACCTCCAGACTGCCAAGAACGGCCACTTCGGTACCAACCAGTCCTTCAGCTGGGAACAGCCCAAGGAGCTCAAGTTCTAAGTTGACCATTGGCATTGTACCAAGTTACCAAAAGAGTATTCAACAGCTCTCTGCATGCATCTTGAAGATGTTTAATCAGTTCATTTGATTTAGCAAATATAGGCGGCGTACGGTTCTCAACGAAACCTGTGTATCTCCCACCGGAAGGGAGGACGGTCGGTTTCCGGCTTTTATTTTTATAATTTCTTTCCAAAAAGCCATTTGGTTATACGGTAGTGGGGATTCTTTTGCGATATATACCAGGCACGGAGTGGGCGTCTTTCAACAAAGACATATTAGGGCAAACCTGCATTTGTGAGGCGAAGCAAACAAAAGTCAAAAAGAGACTTGCATTTTAACGATACCACGACAAGGGAATGACAAAAGACGACGCGTTCGTGTGAGAGCGGCGTTTTGACGAGGAAACAAAAGAACTTCAACATCTTTTTCTTTCCTGGATCTCTAGCCGAGCTGATGCAGTAGGGGGGCGAGACCATGACGCGGTGAAAGTTGAATGGATCATTGGCAAGAATGTCAATCTTGGAGAGAAATAACTCTGAAGTGAAGGGATAGTGATAGATATGCCCTGTCACTGCGAACTGAGACAGCAGCTAGACCAAGAAAGAAATCACGTCAAGGGAATACTCATCCAACGTATGTTTGCTGTGAAGCCTGAAGTCTGAAGTCTTCTGTCGAATACACAAGTAGGTTGGTTACGTTGCGTTGCTGTTGAATAGGTGTCATGATGGCCTTGGCCACAAACGGAAACCCGAAACTCTCATACCCACGGGTAGTCCCTCGGGAGGCCATGGCACTGGGGTAACGCCACGAAGAACCCCCTCATCATGACAACCCATTGAACCATATATATGGTTCTAATGTCGCTTGGTTTATTCCAATACTAAATCTCCCGTAACTGAACTGGTAAGGCTCCCAGCCTCCACCATCCGGTTGCATCGAAAACCGAACTGGGCGAAGGCTGATGCCACATGCCGCAAAAAGTGTTGCCAAATCTGGACCTCTTGGACTCGCTTGGACAACGTTGAGTGTATTGTTTGAAGCTACGCTGCGCCCATTCCAACGGCAGAATATCATCAGCAGGGCTGAAGGATAGATGTCTGTATTTGAAGTCTGAGGGGTAGAACAGACAACTGGTACCATGAAGTGTAGTCCAGTGAACAGTTAGTGCGTCAGGGATTACCTTCGAAAGGAGTTCACCACAAACGGAAACGAGAAAGACGCAGCTGTCCACGAGAAAAAGCATGCCCCAGATCCTCGAAATCTGAAAGGTGTATTCATACGGCAATCACTGTTTTGAACCGATCGCGTCCGCGGCTGGTTCTTTTGCCAAGGATCCTGAAAGTTGAACGGCAGCTTTCCAAATTATTGTGTAATAGTGTTTCACATGGAGTAGGAACTGTCGAATCTTCCGAGATACGAGTACAAGATGAAGTAGCCTGTTTGCATTTCAGATATACCTGCTTTGTCAGACCTCATATCATCCTTGGAGCCCCTCAATTTAAGATCCAGAGTTATGTTGGGACAAAAGGGGAGTCTATGCACATGCTGGTCTTGTGATAAAAACCCGAGCAGAGTCATTCTTGATTCGAAGAGGAAGAGCACGGCCAAATGGTTATTGAGAAACAAAGCAAGGACGAAGATACCTCCCGTGAAGGTATTCTCGACGAGAAACCAGACAACTCGCCTCCTCGAAGATGGCGCAAGACCGGGACCAGTGTCAACATGTTGGTGGATGACACTATCCGAAGGCGATAACAGCAAGCGACACCCTGGTGACTTTCTGGCTGCATTTCTCGCGATATCAAGAACGCTTGTTCGCGCTCCGCGTACTGTTATTTGCAGAATGGCCCAGTGAACTTGGCACTGGCCAGCTGCTTTGCAACTTTTGATGACCTAGGCCCCAGTGGCCGCACGATCACGATATGGATGTGTGTGTGCTTGAAGTGGTGTACATGACTCATTGGTACCGATTAGACCACAGAGGCTGCAACTAATATCCGTAATTTAAAGGGGCATTCAGAGGATCTGCGTTCCATGGCCGCTCACCGAGTACCAGCAAGTTTACCTATGCATATGAAGATATGAGGGGCGCTTCAGAACAAGCAACTGAAAGAGCAACCTTGTCCCGTCCTTTGAGAAGCCTTGCCCTGCAATCAAAAGCCCCCTAGCCCATGATCCATTTCATATATGATCATGGCTTATACCCAGGTCAATGAGGAGGAACACACGGCTTACCACAAGCTTTCCAACTCAGCCTGAGGTGATAGGATCGAGCCGTACCAAGAGAAAAAATGAGCATACAGTGAGGTGAAGAACATGACATGACTTTGAGACATAGCAAAAAAGCCTCGTGTTGTTTGATTGGTGGCTTACAGGCCCAGCCCTTCGGCTCGAAAATCCAGATGTGCCGCTGAGCAAGTTTAGGGCATTCCGTTTCCCGAACAGAAAGACTTGCTCAACCTGCTTCAATTGGAGGGGCGTGTAGTCTTCCTAATTCCGTCTGGTATGAATAAACGTGGGAGGGACTACCAACAGACGGTAGGCATTGTTCTTTGGCAAAGGTATACTATCAGAAGCTGAGGGCATGCCACAACTGTGAGTGCAGGAGGAGTAAATTCTCGTCTCATCATCTGCAGATCGCTGTTTTTTTGAGGCATCAATCGTGCGAATAAGATTGTACGGTGGAGGCAGCCCGATCTGCCAACGATGCCGGCACTTCTTGACGAGAGGCTATGCTGAAGCCGACATCGGATCAGGAGGTAACAGGAGTGAGATACCGAGCCAACTGGGCCTCTAGGATCAAGAATTTTCACGGGCGGAACGACCTTTCCTTAGTCCCTTTAGTTGTTTTAGATGTAAACAATGTAGTCCCTGCACCACAGGCTTATGCCCGTAACATCAATAGTCCCCAGTGAATATTGAGCGAAATACAATGAAGCCCAGAATCGCTAGTATACTCTGCAATACAGTGTGTCGAGAACCAGCAGGCCGGATGAGAAGAGGATCGTCCCGGGTACGCCATTATAGCGTAATCACTCTGCTGGTATTCTGGGGTTGGACGATGAAGGTTAAGGCCGCCCAGAAAGTAAGAATTGGGGGCCGGGGCCCAAGCTTGAATAAACCGTAACCGAGGAGACGGTTTGGCAGTCAAAAGGCTGCTTCGTTTAAACTGATTATGGTTCTACAGGAGGTGCGGACGCAAGATATGACGCCGCAGACCTGGTAGGCGTTGGTGACCAGTGCGTGCATGGACTTTTGTTTGTTTGTTGGAAAATTGAACGGGCAAGGTTTCCTTCGGCGAATTATGCAGAGTGCGAGTGGACAATATGATATTGTTTGCTGGTAAGGGGGTGGTGGTGTGTGGTTTGGTTTCGCCGTAGACTGTGTAAGTCCCCGAGATACATCACGGCAGGGATGATGGATGGTCGTGACCGTTTGGAGCATGCATTTGTCAGCCCAAGAAAGGAAGCTCGTAAGAAGGACGTATCTATTTTCTATTGTCGGCTGTCATGGGTACATTTGTGTTGGCTGAGGTGCACAGAACCAAGTTCAAGCGTGCGAAAGTTGGAGGGAGAATGAAACTGTGGAGGTTGCGGAAGGCGGCAGGAGTCCGTAAATGTGGAGCTGGGCCACGGGCGCTAAACCCGAAGTGAGCCTCAATAGGAAGCGAATAGGCGGCAGGTGTCGCCCGTGGTCGGTGCCTCGATTCAGCCCATTCGGTCGGGACTGCGGGCTGACAGGTGGTTTTACGGGGGCTATTCGACAACAATACCAAGCGCGTCTGGGGACAATAGGAAGCAACAAGCCGCCAAGCCGCGCCCCGAAAGCCACCTTCACGCCTTCCGCTTTCGCATCGGCCAACCACGTCCTGCTAAAAGGTTCGCTTTTCCACTGTCGGCCGTGACTGACTGATGTTCAAATTTAGAGTCAACGCCTTACTGCACTGAGGCTGGTATTGGTGACTTTGTCTCTAGAACGTGATGATCATGAAGAAAAGTGATACAATGAGGTAGACGATCATCTGTTAATGAGTAAGTAAGTATCTAGGAAGGTTACAACCCTGAAGGCTTCTTCATTCAATGCTTCTCTTGTTGGACTATTCATGCCGTGGCTATTGTTGATCTCCGAAACCTTGCGTTGAAACTCACCAATATCATATATGACAAAGGGTGAATTTTGTCTCAAAAAGTTCTTTTGATTCTGTTGGTCAAACTTTGATACATGCATATTGCCGTTTGGATTCATGCAGGTGATAACCCCAGAAGCACCGAGAACGAAACGAAGATGTAACCATCCAACTGCTTCAATAGGCAATAAGATCCGCCAGCAAGAACAGGCGAGACTTGATAATGCACGCATTGCACCCTGATACAGGCTTTGACGTGACAACTTTGCCCTATCCGGTGCTAGAACCCATCCCATTCCACGGTGATGGTATTCAGTGGTAGGTGTCATCGCGTTGGTTTCAGCCTTTTTC
>JAAVUA010000398.1:0-20774 GCA_014898875.1 Fusarium miscanthi
GGGTTAGAGTTTGATAGTGGACTCGTGCCTGGAATTGGAATTCGTTTGGCAGCAGTGCCGTAACCGTGAGGACGTCAAGGGGAGACAAGAAAAGTTGAGACCTCTTATCCTCAGAGACAAAAAGACTCAGGTAAGTGCAGTATTGTGTAGTAGGTGTCTAGATTAGTTGTTTTCGACAGTCAGGTTCAAGGACACGAGTTTTTATTGCTCCCTGCGGCGACAGGTCCCTTGGAAACAGGGCCTTGTTGATATTGGATCATTCACTCCCGTCAGTGATGAGCATCCACCCCAAAGAGGAATTCTCGCTGCCACTTCTGTATCCTCCATCACATGGGCATTTTCTTATCTCTTCACCTGCATTCATCTATGACCTCTACTGCTTCTGAATACTCTTGACATGCAGTGATTGACTTGACACTCATTGCTACCGTCATCAGCAGTATCGAGATCGAGTCGTCGTCATTCCCAGTCCAGTCCAGTTCAGTCCCGTCCAGTCAGTTCCATAAAAGTGACTTGCTCCAACTCGGCAGTCGCCCTGACCCTGTATCTCCTCTGGCCTATCAAAGCCACAGCAGATTGACAGAGTGGGAAAAGTATCAGATACATCCCATACACCAGACTTGACCGGGATGGCTTAGGCGACCAGGGTCCCTTGGTAGTAAGGCAAGGTAAAGGTAAGGTCGTGCTAGTGGCCCGGCGCCGCCCAAATTCCACAGCCCACACCCACCTCACTAAGGTACCTACCAAGACTAGGTCTTGCTGAGGTGCTGCTGTTGCCATCTTGGAACCCCCAACTCAAGGCGCTTGCGACCTTTTTCACCAAAACAACACCAAAACCGTTGACCATCACCGCCCTGGGTCGATCGGCGAACTTGACTGTTTCTTCCTTCTCTCCTCTTCAACTTCGACGTGGTTTGTCGTTTGCTTGACGGTCATCACACCCACCTTAGCGATTCTTCTTTTTCTTATTCGACTTTACTTGGTTACTTTGCATTTTCTAGAACGCTTCACCCATCGCCCATCACCATCTCGAGTACCGCGAGTCGATCCGCTACCCATTAACCTCCAAATCCTCCAGTCACGACGATAAAAGGTTGACTGAATCACGCCTCGCCTGACAGTCTTCCACCGCCTTTCCGCCCTGTGCGAAAGATAGATTTCTTTAATACTTCACGAGAGTAATTCTGCCGCCGCCGACTAACGCTTCGCGACGTCACAAATTCGACCCGGCTTTGGCACTGAATGTACGGCAACGTTCAACGAAAACCCGATACTCGAACACATTTTCGACACGCGTAACATATTTTATTTGGGCCAATTTCAAGGGTGAACAACTGCCTTGTTGCACAAACGACCGCCTTTTTATGGATCGCCTTGTGTTTTCGTAGGCTCCTTTGACGTAACCTCCGCCTTGTTCGTCAACCACTGTCCAAACGGACCCCCCGCCAATACTTTTGCACCGCCTTGCCCAACATACTTTTGTACTTTTGATCCCGTGATCTATCTCAACTCAACCTTTTACTTTCGCTACCTCCTCACCTTGGCCCAGTTACTTCTCAAACGACGAAGCTATCAGTCGAGATATCTACTGCTTGCTAGCCTGGGTCTTGTTCCCTCAACTCGAAAGCGGCCATGGCGGCCAATATGCAGCACATGGCTGGGGCCGGGCAGATGATGCAGCAACCGATGCGCAAGCCGACCCCCAATCAGCTGCAGCAGATAGTGTACCAAAACCTTGTCCAACACACACAGCCATTCACTGGCATATGTTGGCAAGCCAATGTAGCCATCTCCGATCGCATGGGTAAGACCATGAACTTGTATGGCCCTACTTAAACTCTGTCACGAACCCTACTAACTTTTCACAGGATAACCAACATTTCTTTGGCCATGAACGGAGGGGACTACATGAAAGGGGCCGAATGGGGCTGTAATTTCGAGCGTGAAGCATTTCACAAATCTGCTACAAAGGTACTGACTAAGAATTTTTTCTTTTCTGAACCCTAAACTTGCTCCTCCAGACACGTTGCTGACACCCACCACAGGAAGCTTACGATCAGGAGATGGGTAATAAGATCATGGAATTCTTTAAGAGACGCCAGGCCAATGAACCTACACTCCAGAACAGTATCAATGTCAGCGCTCAAGCGCAGGCACAAGCACAAGCCCAAGCGATGATGAACATGCAGATGGGACGCGGCATGGGCCAAGGCCCTCAGCAAGGCTTCCAGTCTATGCAGCACCCGATGCAAGGTGGCCAGATGAACCAAGCACAACAACAATTACCGATGAATGCCGGAATGAACATGGGCATGCCGAACCAAGCTGGTCGTGGGATGGGCCCAGGCCAGCAGATGGTAGGTATGGCTGGAGGACAGAACCGACCTCAACAAGCTTCATTCCCATCTGACATGGCACGGCTTTCGCAACAAGACAGGATTAAGGTTAGCGAGCTTGCACAAAAGATGTTTAACACTGCCTCCGATCAGCAGAAACAAAACACCCGAATGCAGCTTTCCCAAAGGATAACCCCTACGCAGATGAACGAACTCACTGCACAGGGCAAAGACCCTTTGATGTGGTTTTATCAGAACCAGGCCTTTCAAGTTCTTAAAGCGAATATGGCCCGACTTCAACAGGGCCAACAGCCGCAAGGGATGGCACAGAATCCCAACAACAACCAAGCACCCATGATGCAACAGCAGGCAAGTCAGCAAGGACTTCGCCAGCAGCAGGCTCAGATCCCTCAACAAGGGCAGCAGCAGCATGGTATGATGAATGGCAACCAGGGCAATAACGACTACAACTCTTTCGCACCCAACATGGATAGCATTGAGAAACAGCAGATGAGTGGTTTGATGGCTCAGCAAGCCGGTCAGATGGTAGTACCTGCCAGCGCCGGACCGAATCGAAACGCGACACCCCAACCGATGGGCCAGAACGCACCCAACCAGCAAGGCCCCAATCAAGGTCAGCGACCGCAGCAACAGTCTCAGCAGAACATGAATATTCAGCAAATGAAGATGGCCCAAGTCTCGCAGCAGTCACAGGCACAACTGCAGGCACAGCAGATGAAGCAGATGCAAAACCAGGCAGGAATGGCAGCCAACATGCAGCCTTCCCAAAGCCCTGCAATGAACACCCTTAACACACCTGTTTCTCGGCCTGGCAACATGAACCAGGCTGCTGGACAGGGTGGTGTTCAGTTCGGGGACCAGCGGTTCAACCAAGGAGCACAGCGGCCCAACAACCAGACTTTCCAGAACATGCTGGCAAGTCTACCGCAAGAGCAACGCCAGATTGTGAGCGGTCTGACCCCGGATAAGTTGAATGAGGTGATGCAGCGTTGGCAGTCAAAGCGCAATGAGCAAATGGGCCTGAATAATGGTGGGCAGCTTCCTCCAGGGCAAATGGGGAACCGAACTCCAGGCCAGATGAACCAGATGAACCCTAACGGTGCTGGACAAATGCCGGTCAACATGCAGCAGCCGCAAAATGGAGTGCCTATGAATGGCAACCCGCAGCAAATGCAGATGCCTCGGATGGCCCCGAACCAGCAGCTGGCTATGATGGACTCTATGGAATTACCTCCTCAAGTCCTCGGCCAGCTCCAGGCTCAGGTTCCCCCAGAGGTCAAGAAATGGGGACAGCTCAAGATCTGGCTTCAGCAAAACAACATTCCTCAGCAACTACGGACGCAACTGGCAGCCGTTCAGCAAAGGCAGTTCCAACTCGCCCTTCAGCGACGCGCTAGTGCCATGCAGCAGCAGCAGCAACTGGGCCAGCCAGGACAGCAGCTTTCACCTCAACAGCAAGGCCAACAACCGCAGCAGCCAGGACAAAACAATGCCAACCCTGGGATGCAAGCCCCAGGTGGACCTGGACCCAATCCCCTACAAGCAGGACGACCACAGATGCCTCTCAACATACCAGCACACATCCTGCAGGTTTCTCCGCACGAAATAGCGACACTTCGGAATCGACCCCAATTCGCTCAAGCGTCCGAAGAACAATTGCGCAATGCGATTCTCCAGATGAAGAGGAGTTCCTGGGCGAACCAGCAGGCATTGCAAATGCGAAACCAACAAGCCCAGGCGCATGCAGTGCAAGCTCGTAATCAAGGTCAAGGCCAGCAAGGTATGCAGAACCAGATGGGTGTTCCCCAGACACAAATGCAGCTTCAACAACCACCCCAGCCAAACCAATCACAGCAGCCTCAGAACATGTCAGGAGCCAACAACATGAACATGGGACCGAATAATGCTGCTCAACAAGCGGTTCAGAAACAACCAAGCGTGACTCCAGAGCAAGCACGAAATGCTCGCCCTCAGGCTGCCAACAACCGAGCACAGCCTCCAAACCCATCGCCAGCGTCCGCCCCGAAGAACCTCAAGCGCCCGAGCAGCGACGATGCCATCGATGTACCCGAAGCAGCGAAGGCAGCGCCCACGAGACCAGCGTCACAGCCCAACCAGCCACAGCAGGCCCAAGGCCCAAGAACATTGACTCCTCAGCAAATTGCAGCGCTCACGCCAGAGCAGCGAGCCAAATACGAAGCGATGATGAGGGCACATATGAACAAGGCAGGCCAGATGCCACCTCAAGGTGGAAACGAGATATTGGCGCGTCTAAAGGCACTAGGACAAGAAGAGCAACGACAATCTATGCGAGAGAACGATCCTGAGATTCCCATGTCACAGCAGGAATACCAGGAGACAGCTGAAAAGCTCAAGAAAATTGTGGTTGATATGAGCAAGATTGGCCGTGGTTTGAGCAGATGGTATGGTCTCACGCGTGATGACCAAAGAGCAAAGATGTTCTTCCGAACTGTAAGTCTATGTTCAGTTGTCTCATGGATGACATGCACTAACTCAGAACAGCGATGGAGGATCCTCAAGCAGTTCTCTGACGGCGAGAAGATGTCTGTGCCCAAAAGCGTGTTCACGATGCGGGCTGTGGAAATCGATCAGGCTCGAAATATGCTAGAGAGCATGGCAAAGGATCTCGCGGCGAGCGTGTATCCCAGAGGCCTGAATAACCCTAACAGACAAGCTACACCCCAAAACCAGAATGCTCAGGCTGCCCAACCACAACAGCCATTTCCTCAACAGCAGCAGCCTCAGCTTCAACCTGATCAGCCGACGCAACCTCCGGGAGGACAAGCAGCTCCTGCCAACGCCGAGAACGGTCGCCGGAACTCTCAAGCTCAGAATGCCACTCTTAAGGGAGGCAATAAGGGCTCAAGGGCCCCAGAAGCTCCTACAAGCGCTCGGCCCCCCTTTCAGTTGCCTCCTCATGGCAACCCAACTTATGTCGCACCGTCAAAGGAACTTAACCTGCAGCTACCGACAGCACGCAAGAAGCAAAAGACTGGGCAGACACCCCAGGGCGCTACGCCTTCGCCTAAGATTAGCAAGAAAGGATCCCCTGAGCTCCGAAGGACATCCGAAACGCAGTTGCCACCTAAGCCAGTCTTTCTCTGCAAGGAACCCGAGTGCGAGTTTTCAACCACTGGCTATAGCACTGAGCAAGCTCTTCAACAACACGTCTACGAGGAGCACACGAAGCCTCGAGAAGATCCTCTCAAGTTTGCTCAGGAGAACCTGGCCTTGGCTCTTGGACTGGAGCCCGATGGCACAATCAAGCAGGAACCAGGCACTGAAGCTGCTGCAATGAGCTTGACCAACTCCAAGCAAGGCCAGACACCTGCCACTATGGCGGCAACTCCTGTGTCTATTACCGATGCCGGTATGAAGCGATCGGCTAGCAGCATGGGCAAACCCCAAGACAAGACGGGCCTAAAAGCTGGTGCAACCCCCAAGATGGTGGATATCAAGCCAGTTGAAGCGACTGCAGTTGATCCTTGGGCCAATGCGACTATCGACACTGAGATGCTGGTGAACAACCTCGGAGTTGAGCGCGGGTACGGATTTTACGATAACCCCTACTATGACCTCAACGCTCTTAGCTACTTGACGCCAAGAGACACCCCTGACTCGGTCAAGGATACTGGCAGTAGCGAGCCCAACAGCGATCTTCCAGAAGGTGCAGCCATTGACGTTAATATGGACTGGCATAACATGGATACCGATCTGCTTCTGAACATGACCAACACTTTGGACGCAAGTGGTGTAATGGGCGTTGATCCCGCAGCATTGTTCGACCAGCCATCGTTGCAAGAACCGGACTGGGATGATGTCAAGATGGACTTTTCGAAACCTTTCCAATTCGACACTAGCCAACACTACTATATGGCAACCTCGTAATAATCGCAGCCGTTGAACGGCATTATACAACAGACGGATCGATTACCTAGCCACCATAAATCGGCCGGTAATTTGGGCTTTTAGGCTCGGGAGATATACCCCACACATGATATGTTTTGTTTTTGTTTTGTCACCACGACCGTGGTAGTTTTTGTTAATTACATTTTGGTTGGATAACACTTTCAGGGATGCGGGATCGAAGCCAGGTGACGGCAGTAAAAGGCGGACGGGGCTGAAACCATGATGGAGGGCGCTTTGTTCTGGACCAAGGACGAAAGGCAGGGTGTGATTTGGCAGAGGATACACAGGAGTTTGACTGGCAGGAGGCTTTGTTTGTAATGCATGATGCTTTGATTTATGATGTTATTCCGAAGCGCGTTGTGGTTGTCTTTGTTTTTCTAGCTGAAGCTACCGGACGCTTCTTTTTTTGCGAAGTCGGAATTAGTGGCTAGGGCTTATGAGATTCATAGACATGAACTCTGAGCAAATGATACCCAGCATTTTGCTACTTGACAGTTGCCTTGTAAGCGCTATATGCATTGCACATGTTGTGTTGGTCAGGACTGACTTAAGGTCCGGCTCCGGCCAACAGCCGTTCCTGCATCCGGGCCGCACCGGGGATCAGGCCCCACAAGGCACGCGCCTCCCGTGTTCACAGGCACAGACGCTAGGCCGTCTTTGGAATAGAACGATGGACCCTCCGACACGGCACGCGAATCTGCAGTGTTGACGGCTGGGGAAGATTATGTCAGCGCAGCTAGACCGTTTCAGGAAATAAGTAAATATGGGCGAGGTTGGCTGAGATTTGAGACAGGGATATAAAGCGCGACCGTGTCGGGCGTAAGAGGCTGGGTTAGGGTTACGGACGTGACGGGTGAAGTCAATTAGTTAGATGATCAATTTAATGTTACGCCTTCTGGGGATTGTTACTAGTGGGGGATAAGATATTAGTGAGTGAGTGAGTGAGTGAGTGAGTGTCAGTAGTGTTGAGGGAGAACGAGACATTGACATCAATAATTGAATGATGAGAATTGAAGAACAATTAATAGTATGTTTCAAGGTGTTGATCTCCTTGCATAATATTTATTGTTGTCGTGTTTCGTTGACCAGGAACGACGCCATCCACACCATCCCATCCTTACCTAGTAGTAGGTAGTATAGCAACTTGACCATTGTCCGTTTTCTCCAATCCAAAAAAGCCACCCCGCCTTATCTTATCGTCCGCGTCCCTTTAACAAAACCACCACTTTACTTCACTCTACTCTACCATTTCCCATCCCAACGTCCTCCCATTAACACGCCTTGGCACGCGACTGAAGCATACAAACTTTGGGCTCCATTTAGTTCATACTTTCGTTCGTTTCTCCCTCTCTCGTACATACATAAACATTGCTTCACCTTGCAATGGAGCAATCAGCTACATCATCACCTACGAAGCGACGCGCCCTCGCTCCCTTGGACTCCAACGCGCTTGCTGCACCAAAGAACTTATTCAAGCCTGCATTGGGTCATAGTCCTGTAAAGATGGCTATCGAGGGGAGGAAAAGGTTGCTTGATATCGAGGGTAGCGCGCCTGCTGCTAAAAAGGCGTGTCTGGGACGTGATGAGGTATGTCTTATTACTTACAAGATACAATGATGAGAAATGAACTTGTAGCTGACATTGATTGTATAGGACGCGTCTGAGAGGAGTGCCAGTCCTGATGTTAGCTCTGTCTTCGACACATCTGCCAACGATAATTCATGGGCTACTGCTGCTACTGAACATGATACAGCTGCAGTTCCTACAACAGTACAACCCACACAGCAGACTGCAGCACTTACACGCCAACAAATAAGACAAGTCAGTTCTCTACATCCTCCCCACTTGCATATATATATCTGCTAACATCCTACAGAGAGCAGAAACACTTCGTCTCCGTCTATCCCTCGCAAATTACAAAGTCCGCACAGGCCAAACAACCGTGCCCCTCTCCGAACTACAGCAACGACCACTACCCCGCGAGCCACCACGCGTCGTCCGCGTACAAAGCCCTGAGTCCGCCAGCGTGTCCAACCAAGAAGAAGAGACAGAGACAAGATCTCGACGAGACTCGATAGACTCACAGCAGACAGAGATCATGGAGGAGGAAGACGAGGCGCAAAGTTGATGAGATACTGGGATATAAAAAAAAGGGGAAAGATGGGAAGGCGTTGGGGAGTTCTTGATGGCTT
Organism: Fusarium miscanthi; assembly: GCA_014898875.1. Lineage (NCBI taxonomy): Eukaryota > Fungi > Ascomycota > Sordariomycetes > Hypocreales > Nectriaceae > Fusarium > Fusarium miscanthi. The sequence continues at coordinate 8,480 of JAAVUA010000398.1, forward strand.
TCTTACTTTTATGAGCGGGGCATGGCGGGCATGTGAAGCGAGATATGTACGATGGAAAGGCATTTGCTTGGAAAGCATTAGTTATCTGATTCAACGATCATGGGCGGTAATGAGACATAAGTATGTTCTCATCTGGATAAGATTCATCAGAGATATCCAAAGGCGTTATTAGAAGAGTTGCATTGCACGGACTGGGGTTGCAATGTCTGGATATGTTCAATTCACAAGAACATACCTGAGCCCAGTTTCAATGATAAAGTGACATTGCTCATTCATCTAACAAGATATATACAAGTGAGACTACGTCCAACTCTTGGCTGTAATGTTGCCCGGTATTCTTTCATTCATCCACTCCTCGCTTCTACACCCAACTCCAATGACACCCGACGTCATATATGCTCCACTTCTAATGCTTAATCGATGAGAATCTTGGGCTCCAGGGATCCATAGTTCTCGAAGAATCCTTTGAACAGCTTGATACCGTGAGCGACATCGGCAGTACCTCCTGTCTCACGAATGCTGTGCATGCTGAGCTGCGGGTTACCAAGGTCTAGAGTCCTCACACCAAGGGCGGCAGCGAGGCCGGGTCCGATGGTGCTACCGCAGGGCGAATCGTTGCGGACGACAAAGAGCTGAAGAGGAACACCGGCCGTACGGGCACACTCCTGAAGGAGCACTATTCCTGGGGAGTTGGTAGCGTACCGCTGGTTGGCGTTGATCTTGATAACAGTTCCGCCGTTCATGGCTGGCTGATGCGAAGACTCGTATTTGCCAGCATAGTTGGGGTGCACAGAGTGGGCCATATCAGCAGATACGAGGAAAGATCGTGATAGAGTCTGCTCGTATGCTGTAGCCTCCTCGTTGTCGTGGTGAACAGCCTCATAGCTACCTTCACTGGCAGTGTCCTTTCCAGGAAGAACAGACAGACGGCGGATGACCGATGGCAACAGGTTGGAGTTGGCACCCTGTGCCGAGGTCGAGCCAATCTCTTCGTGATCGAAGCACACGATCAATCGAATGGTGCTATCGTCCTCGAGCGAGGACTCATCCTTGACAGACTCGATGAGTCCCTCCACTGAGCAGTATGTCATGCCAAGGTTATCGAGACGAGGGGAAAAGATGAACTCGTCGCTGAGGCCACCAATGCATGACTTTTGAGTATCGTAGAGAATCAGCTCAAAGTCTATAATCGCAGAAGCCTCGACTCCTGCCTCAGCTGCGATAACGTCAAGGACCTGAGGGTGGTGTCTCTCAGTCATGACCTTGAGAGGCCTGAACTCCTCATCCTCCTCATCGTCATCCTTCTTCTCCTCGGGCTTCTCGTCCTTTGTTCCCTTGTTCAGCTCAGCTGCAACAAGTCCTGCAATGGGAAAAAGCTCGGTCTCCTTGTTGGGATCGAAGTTGGTCTGTCGGTGGAGGTGAATGGCGAGGGTTGGGATTCTGATCAAGGGCTTGTCGACCTTGACCAGCTTCGAAACAAAGTTATCGCCCTCCTTGACCAGGACACGGCCGGCAATACTCAAGTCACGATCGAACCACGAGGTCCAGATACCACCACCATATGTCTCGACGCCGATCTGGAGGTAGCCGACATTGCTCTTCTTGGATACGGGCTTCAGTCGCAGGCAGGGAGAGTCGGTATGGGCTCCAATGATGGCGACAGGGTTTCCAGGACGCCACTTTCGACCGATAGTGAAGGCGACTATGGTCGAAGCATTGCGAGTGAGGTAGTATTTGCCGCCAGGTCGCAGGGTGGAAGCCCAAGAGTCGCGCTCACGAATAAGCTTGAAACCGGCCTTTTCGAAGCGAGTCGAAGCAGACTGAACAGCATGATAAGCTAGAGTAGGTCAGTATTTACTAAGGCTATAGTGGCATTAGGGTGACGAACGGGTTGGCGACTCATTGACGAACTCAATAAAGTCGAGGGCTTCTTGAGGAGGTGCCATGATGGACGATGAAGTCGAGAACGAAGCTGGGAGTAGACGCGGGGTAGTATCAATTGAGGTTCTGAAAGGCGATGCTCGTCGTGAAGAGATGCGAAAGAGAGCGAGCATCTGTTGAAGAGATGGTGAAAGAGTCGAGAAAGCGGTGACTAATAAGGCAAAGAAAGTCAAATAAGTTTGCGAGATCAACGACGTCCTTTTGTAAATGGGTTAGGCTGGGTCATGTGGTGTTTGGTTTGGTTGGTCGTCATCTGCATTCAACCCGCACCTGATGCCGTAAGTAGTGGGGCTTATCTTATCGTCCTTAGGAAGCTTCCTTTTGCGGAACGAAGTGAGGCGCCAAGATATCATAGTCATTGTCATGATAATATTAGACTTGGTGTCCTTGTTCAAAATATGTAAGGAAATGTCTAAGTCTGTACAGCCTGATAGATACCGTAGCCTACCGTCATTGGTCAATCTCGATGCAGGTTGCGTTGTGTGTGTCCAACATGTATAAATACCATTCACCATCCTGGCTCGTGACATCTAAGCCAATTGGTCGACAATTCACCAGAAGTTACACTTTCAAACAGCCAATCAAAGATATATCATTGAGGAGTAATGGGAAACAGAGCTGCTATTATTCACTTGCTGGGTTGCGGACTGATGGATAACAAAAGATTGTTCAAGGTATTTCTATTCCAAATTTTCTAATCATATGGCACATTCCGTCCATCTATCCCATTCTGAAATCGTTCAATAACTCATCTAAAGCTCCATGGCAAGTCCTCGAACCTCCAGAGCTACAAGGTATCCAATATTCCAATTCTATCAAGCCCAAACGCAAACAAGAGGGAACCAAAATCAAAAGTGACAACCGCATCGCTATCCGCTGAACAAAAGGAAACATCTTCACAAGTCCTAGACCAAAAGCCCCGGTTTTTCGAGATTATGAGTGACTGAATGCTTAGTTGTTGCTTTCAGAGCCTGAAGCAACGCCCTTCTCAACCTGAGAGACAGAAGTGGTGACCTGAGGCTTGTTAAAGACAAGACCAGGGTGGCCGAAGCAGAGAGCCACAGCAGCAAGAACAATGACAATACCCTCAAGGATAATAAAGGGGATCTCGTGCTTAATCAGATCACCGTCATAGCCCTCGCGGAGCTCAGCAACACGATAGATACATCGAGTAAGGACGAGGATAATGGCAGTAGAAAGACCAGCAAAGAAAGCAGTCTCACGCCAGCCGAAAGCCTTGACGTGACCAGATCGCCAGTATCGGATCATGTAGTCAGAGAAGGTAGCGATGAAGACAACAAGGACGACAACCTGGAGGACAAGACCGGCCATTGAGACATCAACACCAACGTTGCTATCAGACTCGGTAGACATGGCACCGCCAGCAGCTTGGAGGATGAGGCAGACGATATCGAAGGGGATAAAGACCCAGTAGAACAATGCGGGCCTGAAGCGAGAGAGCTCGGGACCGAAGAAGTTGATTGTCTTGGAGAGGGTGACATAGATGGAAGCGGTGTAGAAGACGGGAGCGATCGTGAGGCAGACTGGAACAATATGTTAGATTGTGACTGCAAAATCGGGTGAGAAGGATGGAAACTTACCAATCTGGATCATGAAAGCGTTGAAGGAGAAGGGGTTATACCACATCATGATACGACCGACATAGCCGACGACCTCAGACATGCAGCCAAGAAGCATACCAGTCATGAAACCCCAACTCTTCCATCGGAAGCCAAGATATGCGTGGACAAGACCAATGAGACTGAAGAGGACGACGAAGACAATGTTGGCAGCAAGAGAAGGTCGGTAGCTGTAGATGCTCCACTCAACGGGGCAAGTGTCCAAGTTACAGGGCGAATCGGAGCCGAAGGCATCTTCGGGCCTGATGGTGTAATTGTAAGGCATATTGTTGTTTGATTGTGTATTGCGTTGTAAGTTGATACGATCGTATAAGTTGGGATAGTATGGGAGAAGCGAGTGGTGTATTTGTATTTGATCTCGACCAGATAAAGATAAGCTTATGTGCTGTTAAGTTAAGCTTTGTGGAAGACAGCAGATAAGATTATAGGAATGTAGATGCTGATGTGTGAATGGTGGTGAGAAAAGAATGTTCTTGGAGGGGAGGAGGGGGTATTGATATAGACATGATGAGAAGGGCAGAGAGAAGCATGCAGATTTTGATATGTGAGAATGGCTATGACAGCGATAATGTCGGACTCGGATCTTCAAACTGCAGACACGGACGGAGTAGCAAGACAAGGCAACGAATGCAGTGCATTTGCTAGGTAGGTAGTTAGTCTGGCACTAACACAAGGAGGCTCATCTGCTAAGCACAAGGTAGCGGTAGGCTTGCTGTCGCTCTCGCTCTTTTTAGCGCGAGGGCATGCGAATGTCGATCATTGAGACCAATAAGACGCAGGATCATGGGCGTCTTTAGTGGATGGGATAGCAGAGCATCAGCCTCAGAAACGGGGCAGTGTCAGCATTAACAAACAAAGCCGCATAAAGATCCACGCTCTGAATGGTGGTATTACCGGTACCTTTGACGTCTATCAAGGTCTGTAAGAACATATACGGAGTCCGCACATTGGCTTACACAACAATCCTCAAGATCCTTAGGACTAGGCAGAAAGAAAATCATTGATATGCCCTCATTCAGTATCTTTTTGTGACAATATCCTCTGATGCTTACAGCTGAAACAGCATCAAACAGATAAAATAATAATAACTCCCTGCCAGAAAGCAAGGATCAGCCCCAAAGGAATGATCAACGGGGCAAATCAGCCTATCACATCAGGACCCAAAGATAAAGATAGTGGTACGTACAGAGCACGCTAAAAGAAAGAGTGCGAGAAGCGAGTCCGAGTGAGATTGATCACCACGATCCGACCAATCATCATCTTTGGCCACTGGAATGAGCGCTGCGTAGGGCTCTATCCGTTAATGATGCGTCCGTCATTCATTCAGCCCTTTTCTCTCGAATCGCTTTCTCTTTCAGTTTTCTCGTGGAGGCTTGGAGACATCATCCTTGACTTTACAGCCTGACTTGCGTCACACACTCTTCAACAGCACAATTTTAGGATAATGACGAATGGGACTAAATGTCAATTACCTTGAGGCATATTTTTCTTTTTCTTATTTCCGGTAAGATTCGTGTAATTGACCCGGCTTACACCCATCATCTGCTGGAGCCATCACCTCAACACTCGAGACTCACTCTCCTGCTTCTGCTGACATGTATGCCTTATTATGTACGAAGCTCACGTTGCATATTCAGCTCTACAAGCTCTGCATTGTAATTTACACAAGATTGGCCCTTGAAACAGCACCTCGTCTCTGCAAGAGTGCAGTACAGGTTGCAACAGCTATCTAACCGCCAGCCCATAATCCATAACCCAATCCCCCAAACTATTATCTTACCATCCACTCCAGCAATTTAAACCTCGCGGACTTTAACACGTGTACGCGTAATGATTCGTAGTCCTCACGGCAAAACAGACAACCACAGACCTTTATCGTAAGGTGTCTTCTCTCTCCGCATTCTTACGTGGTATGGGCCACGCGGTTTGAACTGGTCAGATTCTTGAACACGAAGCTTAAAAATGTAACGAGGCTTGGCTTATCGGTAGGGGAGCTGTCTTACTAGTGAAGTTTTCTCCATTAATTAGTTCCAGGCTATTTGCTTGTTTGTATGACTGTACTCCGTATTCCGTACGGAGTAAGATGGGTGCCACTTGGTCCGACTCCGTGTCCGTGCTGGTGGATTAGATGCAGCTTGGCCGTTTTATAGCTCCGATTCGAGTGCAAACAGAGTCTCATCTTCCCGTTTTAATGGTCCTTACCTAATCTATTCTTCAATCAACGTTTATCGTTTCTTTTTATTGTAGTGAACACCCTGAGGCTCCTCTTACTCACAAGTTAACAGAAAACATATCCTACCAACCTTGCATCCAAAGAAAACATTTTAACTAACGATAAAGTGTCATATGAGCTTTAGAACTTGGGCGCCACTGCGTCCCTCGATTGTATTCTCCAACAGGCAGATTTGCCCTCCAAAGCCATCGAGTCTCTCCAGATGCAAAGTGCCACAAGTACTGCGGCCATGATCCCCAACGAGGCAACATGAGGGAAAGTTTATCGACACGAGACCCTGAAATCAATGCAAGATAAATAGAAACACAAAACCCCGACGTAATATTCCCAACTCCAATGGCTATGGCCGATACTCGGTCCGATCTCGTACAGCGTTCTCGTATTGTAAGCCTTTCCCCGCGAAGATATCCTCCAACCTCCAGACACCGCCACGAAATCTGTTGGATGTCTCCAAGCTCATGGCCGAAACGGATCTCGCAACATGCAGCATTCAAATCTGAAGGGGATGTACCTCTACGCAGGATAAATGCACCAAGTCAAGCCAAAAGACTATCCCACCATCTCCCGTCTCTCCCCTCAACCGCCTGCAACAACATAGCTGGCCTAACAACCCCAACTACGACAAGACACAGCATAAACTCGACTGGACTAATTTCCAAGAGCACACTCGGCAACATGGCTCTCACTGAGATCCCTGACTGGGGCTATACGGTTATCGCTCACAGGCAGGCTAATCGCCAAAACAGCCAATCTCGGCCTTATAGCTTGATCTTGGGCCGGTATGATAGCCAAAGAAGTTATAGTCTCTTCTCCAACTTGACAATCTCTCCTAGTACCGCCGAAACACTAAAGGGATGTCTACTTTTCCACTTCTCCATTGTGAGTCTTGCAATGGGCTTCAATATGGGGGTGCAGCGTTTATGCAAAGCATTAAATATAGCCAAGAGTGCAGATATCCATGTCGCTATGCCAAGGTCTTGGCTGGGCTGAACCCTAGCAGATCTTGAGATGCCTATTCGGGAATCTCGCACCAAAATGTTGGTGCACCCCTGCCAAGTAGCATCAAGTGCCGGGGAAACATGATTGGTCATTGGCATCTAAGCTTAAACTTAGGTGAGAACAAAGTCAATTCTATATGTACAACCACAAAACTCAAATGTAGCCTATCTACCTATAGAGGACAAAGTTTGCTGCACTGCGGGGAAACCCTGCCTATTGCCAGGACAGCGGGTTCCGAGTCACATTTTGCAACGGGATCAATGTTTGACAAGTGAGATTTTATCTGTGTGCTGCTCACTTTCTATATCAGAGCTTCCTCTAAGTCATAGGTACGCATACAGGATATCCTATGATGAATACTATCAAGTTAAGGAAAAGAAAGGAGAGGGAAAAGAGGACCACCTATACTCAAGTATCCAGAGTATGAAAAAGAGCCAGCCACGTTTAGGGAGTGGTCGTTGAGTTGGTGATTGTTGAGTTCAAGGGCAAAGACAAAGGCACCGAGTTAGAATTATCGGCGCAAGCCCAAGGCCTGCCAGCATCCCCCATAGAAGCACCGCGAAGGGCTTCAACAGAGCCATATGTACCGCCAACCATGAGGAAAGTGCCAGCAACAATGACGAAGATGCTCCATACGACCCCTGTCTTCCACCTGAGGCCGCGCTTCCTGTTTCCCCAGTTGTCGTACAGCCACATACATCCGAAAAGCTGGAAGCAGAGGAAGACGCCAAAAGATGAGCCAACCAATGACACGAGAGGGTCAAATGATGGGATAGCGCTGGCTATGATGTAGGCGGTAAGAGTGACGCCGCCAGTGCAGCCAAGCCAAGTACCCCAATGAATGAGACTGTTACGGTGGAGGTGTTCAGAGCCGCGGAGGATACGAAGGAAGATGTACTTGGCCGGGACCTATGGTTGTTGTTGTTGTTGTTAATAACCGAGTGACGGGGTGCTGGGTTTTGGGTGAACCTTACATGAGTGACAATCATGGCACTGACTAAGAGGCCTGGTAGAGCAAATCCAAAGCCGACCTTCTTCATGATTGGACCAGCAGAACCCAAAGCAGGAGATGCAACCTGGGAGCCGACATAGTAGTATATCACAATACCAATCACAATGTAGACAGCAGTAATAATGCTCTGCGACCAAATAAGTGCTGATGTGTAAAGCGTCGGGTCTTGCATCTCAGCGATGATAGAAAAGAAGGCAGGCGTACCAGCATAGGCGAAGATGTGGGTGGATACTGCTGCCATGGCTTCGGCATAGGTAGCGTCGCCGTTGGTGAGCTTGAATATAGTAGAGTTTCTCGTAATAGCTGCAGGAATTTCAGTCTCGACGCCCACGGCAATGGTGACAGAGAAGACGGCGACCATGATGCAAACAATGCCGAGCCATGCAATCCATCCTATCTTGCTCAAGGTTCGGATACTGGCTAGGAGAAACGTGCTGACAGCGGCGACAATGACAAAGGTCCAGGTGCAGAGTGCGTGGCTTGATACAGCATTGAAGCCAACCGAGATGCCCAGCATGGCTGATGCAGAGACAAATACCCAGTCTGTGTAGTATTATTAGTGGCCTTAATAGTTGGAGGGAGATATGTTTACTCAGCATATACATCACAGCAAAGATCTCGCGAACAACCCTGCCAAACATCATGCCTCCAGCATCATCTATGGTGTACACTTCCGGGTGGTTGAGCTTGAAAGCACCAACCATGTAGTTCGACCAAGCTGTCATGCCGCCGATGGCTATGAGGCAAAAGACGCCGGGTATAATGCCAAGAACATGGAACGTTTTGGGGATAGCGAGGACACCAAGACCGACCTGGGTTTTCGTCATGAGGGCAATGGTACCTATCCTTGAAAGCTAATGTATGCCTACATCAGCGCCACTGATCGCCTCATAGCAGAGAGGGCTACATACGCTGCGATAGTTCGGGCCTTCTTCTCCAATATGGCCAAAGACTGCATCATCGATTCCATCTGGGATGTGGCTGTTCGTCCGGGAGGACTGCTTCGAGTTGCTCGCGCCAAGAGCGGGTTTCTTCTCGTTTGTAGAGTTGGGATTGTTTTCTTCTTCGACGACAGCGATGTCATCGGAAGACATTCTGAAGACGTAAGTGTATACTTGATAGGGTGGGTATACGGGTGGATAAGAAGGTACTAATCGAGCGTTGTATGGGAGCAGATGAGTCTAGAAAAAAAGATAATATAGAACGAACCAAGACCGGGGGAAGCTGTATTCTTAAATATATGTTGATAAGGTGTGAGTAGCTTCTGGCCGCTCTTTATCCTTTGCCATTTGACTTTGTGGCAGGTCAAGCCTAAGGCACCTTACTGAGGCATTCGTCAACCACACGCGGAGGGCATTGAATACATCGTGACTTGGCCCGGGCATAGTAAATGCCAAAGTTACCAAAGCTAGATCTCACGATGACGAGATATAGTCGCATCTTCCAGGGCTCTCTATTCGACGTCCCAAAGCGACCGAGGCTACCTACCTACGTACAGAGTGGTTCTTTCGCCTGCTGTCATACCTTGCACTCTAATCTTTCTCACGGATCAAGACGAAAGACTCACCAAATATTCTCCTTATTATCAGCATGGCCAAAATTAACACAATCATATCACAAGATCAGAACATTCGAAGCTACCTATTCTGAGTATACCCACGGCCTTCTCGCCAACACTACGTCTAGACTCCCTTCAATCCCATGTAAGTCCATTCTCTAATAAATACTACCTAAGTACTGATGAGGGGCTTTTAACATACTCGTCAAGCCCATTCCGAAAGGGACGGTCTTGAATGGCTTAGAACTTGTCTCACTTGAAGTTGTGATACCTGCGGTACGTACTTTTGTTGTGGCGTTGAACTTCCCCAACTTCTCCAAGAAATCAAATACAAACCATCCATTTCTATTATGCGGGGAATCGTTTGCCTGTGCTAATTCGGAGGCACCCGTCTTACATGACTGCCACTGCCTTAGCACAAGAAGCTGAACTAAGGTAAGGCACTTGCGTAGCTGGTACACGAGGGCCAGTACTCATAAGTATTGATTGCAAAGGGTAGACACTCGGTAACACAAAACTATCCAGTGTTGGTTTCATCTTTCAAGAGTACAGCATGCATCAGACAAGTATTGCATGAGATGATTAGAGGGTAAATATGGAGTTGGAGGGCAAGTGTCCACCCAAGAGTCTTTCGAAAAGATACGCTCCCATCTTGGCTTCATAAAGCCCATGCTTGTATGGTACTTTAGGGGCTGGGGAGAAGATAGAATACTAACGGGTTTCCATCTATATGGCACCAAATATGCAGTTAGAACATGGCCCCCTTAAATTGATGATATAGTCCCATATCGTCTTGTTCTCACGGTACCCTCAACCACATATCGACAGACGGGTCACTTATAAATTGCAAAGGAACTCAGAAACTGGCTGTTGTATCGCTTTGAGAGTTTGCAGTCGGCTGCGAGATAGTCACTGGGACAAAATCGTGAGCTCGTCGGGATGTGAAGAGCTCATTTCTCATTCCATCCTTGAGCTCTGTCACAACACTCTGAAAGGCCATGTATAATATAGTAGTACTTCTTAATATCTCCGAATTAGTTATTTCCTTCGGTAAACTCTTCTTTTTATTTTGACCACCTAGATAGCTTCTCGCCCAATTCTCATCCTATACCCTCCATCCTTAAGTAACAAGACCTTGCACTGTGGGCCGGCAACCGCCACAAACACTCTGTTAACATGGGATAAGAGAAAGAGTTGGCGTATCATTAATTCTTGGGAATTCAGTACTTCCTTCTTGTCAATTTTTTCTTCCTCGATTTTATCAGTTGACATCGACAGACTAAGATGGATTGCGGTGTTTGCTTGTAGTATGAAGCATTAGCTTCTAAGACGCTAGGCTCGGGAAACGAGGACTATCCAGACCCCTTTTCTTAATAAAGCAACCACTGACAAAGGTGCAAGTAATAATATATTGCATAGATTATTTGTTTATTTATTTTAATACATAACAGAAGAATAGCCCCGACGGATATTTGAGAGATCAGTGTACAGGGTAGAAACCGGTTCTTGACTTGACAGTGTTGGAGAAAGCGCTTACTATGACACGTACGTACGTAGTATGTAATACAGCTTTCAGAAAAGCCCGAATACTAACACACGTACCAAATGGCTCTATTGTTATGCTAATATGCTCACTGAACCAACTTTCTAAACAGGTCTATATGGAAACCGACCCAGCTACATGTTGATTCCAATTCTAGCTCCGAGTCAGCAGACACCAGCATAGACTCACTCACCTTGTGGCAAATGAAATGAAATGAACTTCCCTTGAAGAATCCATGTCAAGCAAACCATCTGACCCAAATCACATGTTACGCAAAATCTAGACCGAGCGATCTTCCTGTTCGATCTCGATGCATGCATTGAAGACGAGTTCCCTGAAGCGACATTTGGCAATTTGCGTGTTCCCATTTGGATAATCGACGCCGGTGCTTCAGATCCCAAGTGGTCAAGGTTGGGAAATGAGGTGGGTGGAGCATGTGCATTGGCGAACCCTTCACCCCGGATTTGCCAGGGTCTACAATCGGGTGGCTTGACAATACTCCTTGGCGTCAACTAGTGTACGCCCCAGTAGCCAACGACATTCATATTGAGAATCTACATGAGTTGTAAGTAGGTTGAATCACATACTTCTCAAAGACTACATCACATTATAGAGATATCATGTCAGAATTAAACAATAGCAAATAAGCTCCAATCGCATATCCCAGACTGCGGATCAGATATATATAAGTACATAGAAGTAAGCCAAAATAGCAATGTATTCAAAAGTCTACTCGAGTACTATACATTCCAGCAAGACCATCAAACACAAAAGAGTTCATAAGTTGCCATAGCCTGCAGGCTTCAACAGATGCTAAGAGAAAGGGGAATAAGTTTAGACCAAGATGAAAGCGGCGAGACCAGCAACGGCAGCGAAGAAAGCAGAGCCGGCGAAGGTAGCAGCGCCAGCAGTAACGGCAGGAGGAGTAGGAATGCTTCAGGATAGTCAGTGAATTGCTCAGAAGTCGGGATGTTTGAAGTACTCACGTCTGGTTACCGCCGCCAATAGGGGTGGCAGGAGGGGGAACAGCAGGTCCAGTAGGAGCCTCAGGCTTGCCAGGCTGGCCGGGGTTGCCAGGAGTGGTGCCAGTAGGGCAAGGAACCTGGATGGTAGAGTACTCGACGCTGGTGAGGACAGTGGTGTACTCCTTGGTGATGGCAGTCACAGACTGAGAGGGAACGCACTGCTCAGGGTTGCTGGGGTGGCTGGGCACGGGAACAGGAGTGGGAGGAACAACGGGCTTCTCACCGCTCTGAGTAGCGGGAGGGTTGGGGTAGACGGGAGGGTGAGGAACAGTGCCGTTACCGGGGTGCTGGGGCTGTCCGGGGACAACGGGCTTCCCAGGCTGGCCGGGGTGCTCAGGCTGAGC